>PVKC010018887.1:0-19415 GCA_004027635.1 Crocidura indochinensis
CTGGGATTCATCCTTCTGGATGCAATCTCTCTGGCCTGAATAAGCCCTTGTTAACACTGGATGGGACTCAGAAAATAAATAATCAAACAAACAAACACAAAACCAAAATATATAATCAAGGTAGTGAATTACACAAATGGACAAGTATGGCAGTTGGACTTGGACACATGCCTTAGATAACCCAACTTGGTATTTGGATTTTTGACATGCCCCTTGAGTACCCCTATTGTAATGACTGTTGAACCTGGAGATGACCCAGGACATGCCCCTGGACACTCCCCTTGGCATGCCTGGTATAAGAGGAAAAACTTGGACTATTGGCAGAATAGTGACTATAGTAGTGTCTACTTGGCCTCAGATAATGCATCAGAGAAATGCTGCCTTCTTTTTAACTTTTCTTCTTTTTTTCTTTTTTTTTTTTTTCCGCCACCGCCGCTGCCCCTCACCTATTAACTTTTCTTTCCTTTTGTACCAGGGCCTCCCTTGGTCACCTCTTGTCAGTGAATTTCCACCTAAAACTCTCTCTCCCTCTCTCTGAAACCCCCAGGTGGCAGTGGCAAGCTTTAGACAGCAGGAGGAGAGAAAAAAAGTAGTTTCTTTTCTATCTCTTAGTCCTAGGTACTTGGTTGTTAAATGTTGCCCTCCCTGGGTGGACTCTTGGCTCCACCCAGCAGCTGGGCCCCTATGGCCCCTGCAAGCCTTGCAGCACCAGGCACTGAGAGCCTTGGGCCTTTGCAATTTGCAGCCCTGCCACCCTGGCAGCTTTTGGTCACTACAGACAAGTATCTCTTCATGTGCTTGAATTAGCTCAGATATTTAAAATCTGGACACTGTTCTTTCCTTCCATGAAACATGGTGAAGGCTTATGAATTCACATTCTAGATACCTCTCTTAATTCCGAAATTCAATTTGGAAATTCTAAATTTATTTTGGGAAAACAGACTACTTCCTAGTAAGGACCTAAGAAAAGGTTGATTCATATTGTTGTGTATTTCTGTTAAAATAACTGTGTGCGTGTGTGTGTGTGTGTGTGTGTGTGTGTGTGTGTGTGTGTATCAAATCTAATGATTTAATGTCAAGTCAGCATCTGATACCATGAGTGCCTGGAGGAAGAGAATTATCCATCTATCTAAGGCTTCTCTGTGCAGAGAATACAACAGTGTGTAAATGTAGCAATATCAATGTGAATAATAACATTTAAGTTCTTTTTATGCTCCTTTTTTTAGTTTTAGAAATTAAGTATGTACAGATACACTGATATTTCTATAAATAATTCATATGAATATCAATTGCTGCATAGTTAAGAAATATAAACATTGGACCTTTTTTTATTTGTTTGTTTTTGAGCCACACTCTGGTGCTCAGGGTTTAATCCTGGTTCTGTCCCCAGTGATCAGTCCTTGTTTTTTTGTTTTTGTTTTTGTTTTTTTGGTTTTTGGGTCACACCCGGCAGTGCTCAGGGGTTACTCCTGACTCCATGCTCAGAAATTGCTCCTGGCAAGCACGGGGGACCATATGGGGCACCGGGATTCGAACTGATGACCTTTTGCATGAAAGGCAAACGCTTTACCTCCATGCTATCTCCCGGGCCCCAATCAGTCCTTGTTAAATCACTCCACATGCTGTATCTCCAAGTCCAGGTAAACAAGTCTGAATAGGGGTCATACAAGAATTAAACCAAACCAGACTGAGGGTGAAATACTTGTAGTCTGGCCATCTTCTACCTAGTATGGAATGCAGCCTACCAGAACTGCTGATTTTATTGAGTACAGAGACCACCCCTGGGTGGGACAGCTCTCCTAAACCTGACCCACCCAGGTTTACATAAGAGACAATCTTTGTTTTGGTTGAAACCAAGTTGTAAACAAACAAATACAAAGAAACCAGAGATGAACTGTTTTAGGCAAAATAAGATGCAACCTAACAAGTCCTAAAAGATACTGAGGGAACATATAAGGTTCCAGAGTAACACCAGTTGGCTATAGGCAAGGCAAATGCCCTAACAAGTGTACTGTCACTCCAGAACCAGGAATTTTTAAATTTTTTTAAACAAACATGAAGCCACATAGACCATAAGACATAACTACTCCACATATAAGTTGTTATTTGGTTTCTATTGTTTGTTGCGTTTCTCAATCAGTGGAAACTTGGAAGACATTAAAGAATCTGCCTTTTTTTAAGTAAAATAACGAGTTTGTATATAATTCTATTTATTATGCACTTACTGCCCTGGGACTTCCATCATTTGAGCTTACCTAAACTTCATTTGTCTTATACATAATAAGCTATACACATGAATGCTTGCAGCTTGTATGTAATGTAATTTATGTATGCATGCACACATTTATGCAAAATATACACATATGTATACATATATGTAGTTTCATAAATAGAACGAGCTCACCTCTTTACATTTGAAGAATATCTGCTTCTTAAAGGTAACACAGTGACTCTCATTGACAAGCAATTCAATATGTTTTGTGTATTGGATATTTTTAATTTAACTCTGCAGATATTGAAAAGCTTGTAACATATATGATCATGCATTGACTCATAGGAAATAATACTTTGTGTTTTTGTCATATCAGCAAAGATTTCATGTTGTTTGCTTATTAAACAAGTACTATTTTAATGGGATTATGTAAGAAAAATAGTCATTAGACAAAAATCTATTATTTAACTCAATAAAATGTTAAAGCTCTCTTGACATGCTCAAAAACAATGTAGAAGAGTAAATCCCCCCCATGATAGCTGTTCACAGAGAGCACTTTTATTTTAAAAGGAATCAATAGCATATGAGAGAATGTCTCCTATCAATGGTACTAAAAATTGGATAGTCATGTGCAAAAAGTGAAAGAACTGTATTATATTATACCAATACAAATTAAAGTTAAATAGATTTAAAACTATACTGTAAGTCCTGAAACTTCGAATAAACAAAATAAAACTTAAAATGTTGTAAATTTAAGTCATAAACTTATGGTATCAGCATAGAGATAGCTTTAGGGAATCTTATTCCAGTGATTTAGGAAGTGAAACACCTTAAACAACTGGAACACGTTTAATATCACAAACCAACATATGTCATTGCATAATCATTGCAGATTAATTTGGATGATACCATTATGCCAAACTTAATAGAAAAACAAGTCCATATTATTTAGTCACTCATTACTAAACTGTCTTTGGTGTAAGATCAGGAAACTCAAAATATTTGTTAATGCATGTGTTATTTTAATATAAATGAAAGAGTTCTAGTTTTGGTAGGGGGATGTAGAGATCTTTCTTGGGTAGGCCTGGCTCCTGCAGTCCTTAGGTTCTGGTCGGTCTGAAGGTTGTAGGGTGATAGCAGAGAAATTCACAATGTCCATGAAGTTCTAGGAGTCAGCCAGCTTTATGTTACAGTCCTAAGGGCCATGTACATTTCCTCACATGGCTTCTATGGTAAGCCTTTTCCTAGCATCTACTTCTCTTCTCCTTCTCTGGTTCTTTCTGCCCCTGTCACCCTTTCAGCTGCTCTTTAGGCTTTGTTGCTGACTGACTCCCCTTTGCTGATTCTTTTTGCTGATTCTCTCTGCTGAGTCTCCCTTCCCTTTCTAACTCTCCTTCTAGTCCCTCTCTCCCCACAAGCAAACTTCTCTTCCCATCTATTCTAAGTGTGGGTGGTTCTGATCATTCAGGTGGGATAAACAATAAGTTGGGGGAAGGGATACCGCATGCATGTTAAGATCAGATATCAACACATATCATTTTATTTTTGAGAGTTTAGCAAATATTTTTTGGTTTGAATAAAAGAAAAGCTGTTATTGATTTGTGCATTATAGTGGAAGTATTACACTTGAAAAAATTGACTATGGCGTTGCAAAGTATGAACGTACTAAATTTAATCCTGCATCCAAAGATTTTATGCCACTCCTATTGGTTTCATTACCTGATATACAGTGAAAGTGCAACTCATACGGAATGTGTTTTCTCCAAATTTCTGTCATACTCTTCATCTTTTTATCCAACAAAGTATTGGAAAGGTTCATAATTTGGAAACATTTTGGCAACTATTTCCTGTGGTCTAAAGTCTTAACTCCCTTACCCACTTGCATCTAAGTTCCAAGAATAGGTGCTTAATATTTCAAGCAGGTATGCTTACACACACACACACACACACACACACACACACACACATCTTATTAACTCAAGAACAAATATATCTAATATACTTATCTCCTCCATGAGTGACCATGTTCACCCAGTGTCTATTTCCTCAGTGGTTCTTTTATTGTTTCTTTATTTTATTTTATATTTTTAATTATTTATTTATTTTTGGTTTTTGGGTCACACCCGGCAGTGCTCAGGGGTTACTCCTGGCTCCATGCTCAGAAATTGCTCCTGGCAGGCACAGGGGACCATATGGGGCACCGGGATTCAAACCGATAACCTTTTGCTTGAAAGGCAAACGCCTTCCCTCCATGCCATCTCCCGGGCCCCTTTTATTGTTTCTTTAATGAAAGTATCCAACACTTCCCCAGAGATGGTTCTTTAGATTCTAATATCACGTGTCATAATGACATCAGTAATAGAAGTACAGACAGAACCATGAGTCAGTATTTTCATGAAGAGCAATAAGAAATTGTGTTTTGAGTTGGAGATTATATGACAACCATGAAAAATATGCCACATGACTGAGTATTTTTCCCCCACAAACAGAGTTGGCACAGACATAGGAAACATTAAAATAGTATGAATATATCACGATTCATTGAAAATGACACCGAAATAAACACTTCTTGAGAGATTACATCAAGTTTAGCAATGATGGTCAATTTCCCTCAGTAAAATGTTAGGATTTTCAATGACTACAGAAAAAAAATGAGATTCAACATTTCTTTCCAAAAGTTCTGCTTTTGGAATATATACAATATTAGTTTCCTCCCACACACAAAGCTGTTGACTCTAATGTGCTTGGAGGTTTCTACACTCCTTGCTCTTGTATACACTGATGGCCAGTCTTGTTCTAGTGCAAAATAAATGTCATTCATGGCTTCAGAATCAATGTTCTTTTTATTCACCCATTGGAATATTTAAATTGCACAATTGAATAACTTCCTTTCATCTTTAGAAGTGCGTTGGCACTTTCATCAGAAAAGACTTGTCTATATATGTGTAACTCTTCCCAAAATTTCTATACAACTTCATGAATGTGTATTTTTTTCAGTTCTCAAGAACTTTGAGATAGTTACAATCTCTGTAGGTTTGGAGTTTTTATTTTTGTTTCTGTTTTTGTTTGTTTGTTTGTTTTGCTTGTTTTATGAGTCTCAAACCAGATAGCACCAAGCTTGAAAACTGTTTTCCTGTCCCTATTTTATTTGGACTCTTCTAGATGTTTTAAGATCTTGCCAAATGCATCTTCACTAAAGTTACTTCAAATCAATCTACACTATATTTAAATGGAAAGTACAATACAATTTACATACATATTTAATGTAGCTAATTTGCCTTTGAATGTAGAAGTAGCAGTAAAGTCAACATAAACTCTCTTGTAATAGAAGTTGCTGATTACAATGCTTATTAAGTTTGAAATACAGAGGACCAAATTCGTTTTTATTTCAATTAACAGGTCTCTGTAAATAACACTGCCAGGGTATCCTTAACCAGACACACAGCAAAGGAACAGTTAAACTTGATGCAGAGTGGTCCTTAGTCAATTTGTCATTATTATCAATGAATGCCTGACAAATACTCCAGGTCTCTTGAGACATTATGATGAACTTCAATTTTTATATGATAATTGGAAATTTCAGAATCTAGAGTTCCATCATTTAGTAAAGATGGATATGTTCAAAGATGGGGTAGAAATTTTCAAAAACAAAAGCATGCTGGTGAGTGCTAATATCTAAAGAAAGTTTTACAAGTTCAAGTTGTAGAAAGTGGCAAAAAATAGGAAAAGTATTTTAAAATCTATAGAATCACTCCATTATCAATGATCTATTATTGGAGATTGCCAATTTGACAAATCTTACCTAATTCTATCCCAAATATATGGAATAAAAATTATGAAAAGCTAGCGATCTTTCTTCTATGCTGTGTTTTAGATATGCAAAAATTATAAATCATAAAATGTATTTTATATATTTTGGCATATACTATATATTTTTGTAATTTGTAGTATTAGCAGTTTAAATATTTGACCATTATAATACTGAAATGTTATGATTACTTTTAATATAACGACTGTTTCTTTAGCAAGCAATAAAGGAGCTTAAATTAAAAAAGGCATTTCAGGAGTCCCTAATACCACTTTCCCCAGGCTAGGTTCATACAGCATCCTGACAATGAGTAAACAGTAACAACTTGCCCTATATCATCACTTAATGGTGAGGTGAAATCAGAAGACACTCAATCCTTTGATCTTGCAAAAAATCAAGATCACTCATTACAGAAGACTGACAACAATAACCATGACTGAGCAGAATTTCTGAAACCATAAAGAAAGACTTCATCCTAGGCTTCATCCTAGGATCTGTGCAAAAACTAAGATCTCTAATTACAGAGGCCTGACTTCGAGAAGCAGAACTGAGCAGAACATTTCCTGGCACCATAAGGACTGTGGGATTTTAACAATAAACATGCCAGGATCCTGTAGTTGGTCTCATTACAGTATGCTTCAAGGGTGGAGAAACCCTGCATCTTTTAGGCCTAAGACATTTCTTTTCTAATTTTGCTCTTACTGTGCCTATACAAAACAATGAAACAAACAAGCAAAAAAAAAACCCAAAAAACAAAAACAAAAAAACCACCCTGCCACGTCAGCTCCCCTCTTTTCTTCATTTAAATTTAAAATTGTAGCTTCTAGACAGGATTCCTACCTGCTTTTCTTTCTTTTAATAGAATCATAGAACATGAATGTTCTGCCTCATATTTTTATGTATTCCTACAAACTGAGAAAAAAAAAGTGGATGGTACCGGACGCAAAGCAGTCTCATGAGCATTGAGTGGAAATAAAAAATTATCAGACCTAAATAATAAACCCAAAGTCAACAAAAATAGAATCAAGAGATCCAAACTACAACAAGGTATACACAAAAGAGACCTGTTACACTAGCAGTCCAGGAGCAAAGGGTAGAGTTATGGGATTTGTGCTGGGAACAGTGGCAGAAGGAGGTCAACACTGGTGGTAGGAATTTTCCTAATTCACTGTCACTGTGTATCTTAAATATAATTGTGAAAGACTCATAATTCACATTAATATCAATAAAAATCATAATAAAGACAGTTCAATATATCTTATTTCTTAAATATGTATCTTATGTGTAATGGAAGTATTCTAATATTTAAAGAAAATATCAGTGATATTTAGTACAATAATTATCTGAATAATTTTCATTTAATAATCAGAAAATATGGATGCATAAAAGGCAATTGACATATTCATAGATTTTTATCAATTCAACAAATGTTTATTGAAGATCTTTCCTACAATAGGAAATGCACTTCATAAAATGAACAGAAGGAAGGAAAAAATTAATTCTTGTATCAAAATCATTGTACTACTGTAGGTAAAACTTAAATAAAATAATAGGCTATGAGGTAGCATAGCAGGAAGAATGTCTTGTTTGCCTTGTTTGTGCCAAACTCATTCAGTTGCCAAAATTGCATATGATCCTTCACATGACAAGGGTCAACTATAATGGACCAAAAGAGATCTCTGGGCACAAAGCTAGGAATAAACCCTGACCAAAGACAAGTGTGGCCCCAACACCAAACAAATAAACAAAAAACACAAAAGGACAAATGCTTTTAAAGCAGATTAGTCTTGTGTTTCAAAAGTCTGCTAACCTCTAAATTCTTCCCCTTTTTTTAAACTATTAAACACTCATCTATTGGTCTTTAATGGTGTTTTCATCTTGCAACCTTAGACTTAAAGGCACATACCTAAAATAGCATTAATCCCATAGGTCCTGTTACTTAATTACTTTGAAATAAGATTAACAGTTTAGCAAACAGCTGATAAATTCCTGTGAGTGAAAATAAATCATTTGGAGTCTAAGAGGAAATAAAAAAACAGTTCAGAAGTTTTCAGGCTAACAAATGGCTGAGTTTATTTGAAAAATAAATAAAAATAAAAATAAAAATAAATGTCAGAGAACAAGTAAGTTTTGATGATGAGGATGATGATGATGATGATGATGATGATGATGAAGGAACAGCTAAGGCAGAGAATCAAGATATAGAGCCCATCTTAAAAAGGTAAAATAGGACCAGGGAGAAAGCTCAGGGTTCAAAGGCTCCAAATTCCATCTCCCACATCACATGGCCCTCTGAATATCCCTGAGTTACAGAGAAAGAGCACTAGACCTGTTGACATCTTCAGGCCCTCACCCAAATGAAAAAAGAAAAGTATTGAATGATAACCGCTTTGTGCCTGAAGAGACTTTTAATTTTGTGTTTCAGGACTATATTTATCTATATTCATGGTTTGTGTTGGCTTTGTGCTTAGAGATCATTTTTATACAGGGTACAGGGGTCCATTTTTGGTGCTGGGGATTAAACCCAGTTAGCTGTGTGCAACTCAAGTAACCTACCTACTGTAGGTATCTCAAACATTCTCTGAGAAATTTTCACAGGTCTCTGGGTATAAAAACATATACAATAGGTATACCAATGTAATAGTAAGTGATAATAACTCAAAGAAATATATTATACAGCAATATTTGAAGAATATTGAGATACCCATATTCATATATTATATATGGTATATGTATACATCCATATAAATATATGAATAGTGACCCACAAATTAACAGATGGTATCTGCTAGAGTTGTGTAGAGAAAACTCATGTTCTATCATTGTAACAAACAAAAAAGTACAAAATAACCAACTTTTCAAACACAAATTTGTGAGTTTGGTTCATGTCCTTAAAACTACCCTGTTTATATTATTAAAACACTCATTATGGAAATTTTTAATATCCTGTTAAATAACATACTCAAGTCAAAAGAGAATTCATGTATTTCAAAACATAATCTCCAAAGACCATCTTTAAATATAGGTTGGAATATATTTTAATCAATTTTATTAATACCATTAAGTTTATTTACATATTATGTAGAAAATCAGCCTCCAAATCCCAAAGTAATGTCAACAGGACTATTGACTATGGCATTATTTCATCTAATACTTTGAACATATATTTTCTAACTACACAACTAATGGGCTTCAATACAAACTTAGTGACTGCTAGATTAATATGCATATTACTTGATTTACGAATGATTATATTAGGCTTCTCATGCATGAAGTTTTATTCTGGAATGAAAAGTGCAAAATGGCATCTATGTTTCCATGTGCAAACCTGTCCTTGTTACTCAGTACATGACATGGCTACTGAATTATAGGTAGAGCTGACAGAGCACAGAGGATTGAAAGAAGGTTGTTCCTTTCCTTCCTCTCAATTGATGTTCATTTCAAAAGAAAATTCCTCTACTCCTATGTAGGATGCCAGACACTACATCAAAATACCATTGCTTTTCTATGGATGTCAAAAGACTATTTCCTGCCTCACAATTCCAGGATTCACATGGGAGCTAATAGCAAGTTTTTCTTCATCCCAGGTGCCTCTGGAGCTCAAAAAGCTCTTCCTGAGATGTCTGAGCATCCAACTCAATCCTGTAAGTCTTTCGAGTTGTTCTCCAAAATCATCCTGTCCATTCATGCCCTGTCCTGTGTTGAGTCCTAGGAAGACTGAACAGTTGTGCAAATATGGTTTCCTCTCAACATTGCATGCTGCAAGACCACTCCAAGACCTATATGAAAGCAACTGAGCTGGGACAAACAGTCTTCCAAACTGATCTCTCAACACAACCATTTGGCATGTTCGTAGACATTTTTAGTAAGAGATTTGCATAGAAGACTACAGAAAAGGCTCCTCCAACTTCCCCATATGATGAAACATCCCATGGGCGACTGTAAGCCCCAAGTGTCTGTGTTGCTTTAGCCAGGCAAAAATCTTCATCCTGGATATTCAAAAAAAAAATGGGTCCTTCTTAAAAAAGTAATTTGTAAATATCATCCAAGCCTTTATAAAATGTCCCTTTTCAAGTAGTGGTACTCTTGTTTGTTGTCATTTTTGTGGTCTTTTGGTTGGTTTTGGTTTGTGGTTCACATCTAGCAATGCCCAGGATGTTGTTCCTAGCTCTACATCCTGGAATCACTCTTGACAATGCTCAGAGGACCTGATGGAATGCAGAGAATTCAAGCTCAATTGGCTGTGTGCAAGGCAAACACCTTCCCCACTGTACTATTGCTCTTGCCTCTCATACCAGTATTTCTGAGTAAGGAAAATACCACTGCAACTCAATCAGGTTGCTCTGTAAGAGGTAAAATTCCTCTCCTAAGAGCCAGCAGTGTTGAGAACCAGCTTCACATATCAGGCAAGTTTTTGTTGTTTATAGAGAAGATGAAACCCATGAAAACCCAAATGGCCTTTTCTCCTCTCAGCCATGTTTTGGCAGAAACAAATAGATCAATAAAGTCAGTTTTAATTATACCAACATTCAAATATTGTTCAAATGCTACTGAAGGATATATCATTAGTCAGTCTACAGATACAGCAGCCTGATAGAGAACCATTGTTTCTCAGGTCGTTAATAAAAGTGCTTCAGCAGAAGGAGATCTGTCATTAATATGACTATCATCTTACATTTCCCAATGGAAACTTTCCAAATTCTCAGGCTGCAACTAGTCTTCACATTTTTACTGCTTTGGTTTGCATATGGCATAATGAGGTACATGCCATTGGTATCTCTTCCTTCTCTCTGCAAAATATTTTAGCCCTTAGGTAGTTATGTCTTGGTGACTTTTTACTGCTGTGATTTTTGAAATGAAAACTTTGTTTAGTGACTCCAAAATTCTCTCTAAGAAACCAATAATAGGCTAGAGAGATAGCACGGAGGTAAGGCGTTTGCCTTGCAAGCAGCCCATCCAAGACAGATGGTGGTTCAAATCCCAGCATCCTCTATGGTCACCCTAGCCTGCCAGGAGTGATTTCTGAGCACAGAGCCAGAATTAAACCCTGGGCACTTCCAGATGTGACCCAAAGCAACAACAAAAACAAAAACAAAAAAAGGAGCCAACAAGAATATGTGTCCAAAATGCATAGACTTATAGTGACATATATCTTAAAATTATTGCTTTTTTGTTTGTTTTTTTTGGGGGGGTGTCACACCGGCAGTGCTCAAGGGTTACTCCTGGCTCTATGCTCAGAAATCGTTCCTGGCAGGCTCAGGGAACCATATGTGATGCCGGAATTAGAATCACTGTCCTTCAGCATCTAAGGCAAACACCCTATCACTGTGCTATCTCTCTGGCCTCAAATTATTACATTTTTATATGTCTGCCACACACGATGCACAAATATGAATTTTATAATATGAATTCAGCAGGTGTTCTTGGATATGGACATTTGTGGATGTATCCTTCAGTGAAAGGACTTATAAAATGACTCTGAAAATTATGAACTTGTGTTGTTAATGCAGAATTGGTCACCATGTTAGAGTTAGCCAACTACTTTCTCTTTGATTTACAACTAATTGTCAAAAACTATCACATTTGAGTTATCTTATTTAAAATAAAAGCTAGGACCTGATAAAGTAAAGAGATTAAAGTACTGCCTTTGTATCCTGTAGACCACCTCTGGTTCCCCAGCACTGCCAGAGTTTACTCCTGAGCTCAGAATCAGAAATATCTCAATATTACTGCTGGTGGTCTTCTTGTCCTATCTCAATATTACTGCTGGTGGTCTTCTTGTCCTATCTCAATATTACTGCTGGTGGTCTACTTGTCCCTGCACCCCTCTCAAAAAAGTCTATGGCTCTCTAAAAGCCTAAGTAATCAACAAGGCATTTTCTCAATACAGAAGAATATCTCTATAGTATAGAACAAAATAAATTCTTAATAGCTCCCAATATTAATTAAATACTTTAATGCACACAATTCATACATATTATATTTTGTTGGCAAAAATACCAAAAGAATGTCAAAGGGGATGTTCTCCATGTATCAATAATTATATCTCTATAAAGTACATGAGATATTTTAAGCATTCTCTTTCACGAATGAAACTTTGTTTCAGACTTGCTCCTGGCATTTAGTTAAGTTGTTGGAATGGAAGAGGAGTTTGGTTAGGAGGGGCGATTTGGTGGGACCTAGATCTCCTGCAATTTGTATTAGTAACACAACTAATTCCATTCAATTTCTTCTATATGGACTCAAAAAATAAATTGGACACAATAAAGTCAGCATAAACAATTGAGCAGAATGCTTTTGTCCCATTCTCTAAGAGAATGAAAAGAAAAATATCTCTAAAAAGGTGATCATGGGGGATGGAGCTCCTCTGCAATTGTGAGGTCAGAGTCTTCCATAAACACAAAAATAACCTGTTATTTAGGCATTATCATCATTCAACAAATACAAAAACAACATTTTATTATTTAAGTATTGTGATCTTTCACACTACAGGTAATAGCACCTCAGCCAATCCAAGAGATAAAGTTGAGAAACATTACACTACTATCAATAAAAGTGCTATTTACCACAGCATTTATATGTATTAATGATATGTATGCTTAATATCTCATGTCTGTGCTGAATGCTATTGGTAAAATCATCTGTTATGAAATATCTGTTAATTGTTCAGAATGATTTAGAGTCGAGTCATACCAACTTACAACCTCTGAACAATGCTACTGGAAAACTCATATTTAAATGTATCTTATTCAATCAATCAAGTAAGAGGAAAGAAAAGTAATAACCTAGACATAAAATCTAGACAATTTCATAAAGACCGTCTCTCTTATAATACATGCCTATCAGGATTCCAGCATCCAAACCCACTTTTAATAGCAGATTCTCCTTTATTTTTTGTTATAAATTATTTTCTCTTTTTTCTACCACTTGGAAAGCTATTCGGGCATTTTATGAGATAAAGTTTTATAAAACTGTCTACTGTATATATAATTTCAACTAAATCTTATTTTTACTACACGTTTTGGATAGGGAGACCACAAAATGTCACTAGATTCATCAAATCACAGCAATACTCCCTATACAACAGAAGATATGGTGGAGATAAAGCTCTCAAAGCATCACTAAATCAAAATGCAGATACAGTAGAACAAACATGAATGCTGGGTTTGTCATTGAGATGGAAATTCAATCACAAGTACTAGGCAGCTCTTCTATGACCAGCCATTTTCCTAGGGCAGGATGGTTGGGAGTTGATACTCTTTGTATTAAAAATTGTCCTCTGATCTCTCAAAGAGGAGCAAGTGGAATTAGTCCCAAGAATAATTACCATGTATATAATCTGGAAAGTAAACAAAAAATGACACTCTGCAGTTAATGTGTTAAAATGTAACGAACTGGGGGCCGGGCGGTGGCGCTGGAGGTAAGGTGCCTGCCTTGCCTGCGCTAACCTAGGATGGACTGCGGTTCAATCCCCTGGTTCCCCATATAGTCCCCAGTGCCTGCCAGGAGCGACTTCTGAGTGAATAGCCAGGAGTAACCCCTGAGCGTCACAGGGTGTGGCCCAAAAACCAAACAAACAAACAATAAAATGTAATGAACTATATGGAAAATCTTCAAGGTAATCATATATATTTGTACTTGAATGTGTCGTTTCTAAGTTCCTAATATCAAGTCCATTGTGCCATAAAACTAACTGTAGAAAATCATGATCCACTTTGTTCTAGTCTGATAAAAAATTATAAAATTACAAAGTAGCAAACATAGAACCATCAGGTATCACCCAAACAATAAATGAAACACACCTGGCCCTAACATCAAGACAAATATGAATTTCCTAAAGTGACACACTAGAGTAAAAATGTTCAAATTCAAGTAATGTGAACATTTAAATGCTCTCTTTGTACCTTATCAAATAAGCTATATTTGGGCTAATTTTATTAGACTCAAAATAAACTCATTGAGTCATTCATTCATTCATTCATCTAGTTAGAGTAATGCACGAAATTGTAAATGATTTTTTTATATATTCAATTTTAGAAAATGCAAATGAAGTGGTAAATTAGGCACAGTTGTGGTCTCAAGAGGATTACTAGAACAAGAATTAAAGCACACTAAAATATTATGCTATTGTGTTAAGTTCCATCTCAGAAGTATCCCTAAATCAAAAGATTAAATATGTAAAATGCAATATGTAAGTGGTATCATAAGTTGTACCAAGTGAGGAAGACTGTTACATGTATTTGAACATTGAGGGTCTTGAAAGATGGTTTAAATCCTTTGAAAAATATTAAATGTATGTGAAGGAGACAGGTAGAAAAACATACTGAGAAGCAATAGCAATTGCAAAAATATAAGACTAAGAAGCTGGATTTGGTTGACTAGTAATTCATTTGCATAGAAATTGTGAAAGATGAGTTTGAAACTAGGAGACCATGAGCATGTTGGGAATTTTAACATTATTTGCCAGGTCAGGAATTACAATAAATTCAATTCAGATGTAGATAAATTTAAAAGAAAAAAATTTCAAAGGAGAAGAAAGAATAGCAATAGAATAGAAACAGATATGATAGTAGCCCTGTAAGTCGTGAGTCTATAGTTCAACATCTGAAGTCAGGAAATTACAGCATATTTCTAGCACCTTGGTTCATAGCTCAAAGTCATTTTTACAAAAAACATAAAAAAATAATGTGAAACACTGTTTGAAGAACTGAACACATAAATTTTATGCATAATTTGTGACAATGTCCTCTTTATTCTTTGTCTAAAAAAAGTAAAAAAAAATCATTAGGGTTTTGGGAATCGCTTGGGGGACTTGGAAACTTTAAAATCTGGGGCAAAATTAGATTTTATTTTTATCCAATCAATTCTGACTTAGTTGAAGAAGTGTAGTGGGGGACGAAGTTAATTTTTTTCCTTATAAATTGTTAAGATTGCATTTGGGTCAAGTTTGCTTTTCCCAAAATTTTAAGTTCTTCTTGCCACAGGGTATAATTTCAAGAATCAACCTTAAGAATCAAATTGTTTGTATCAGGTTCATTAATTTACCATCTTCTTCTTGGGACCAAAGCTCTGTTTCAAATCATTAGCAAGGTAATTGCAACTGCATTGAAGGTAGTTTGAAAAGAATAAAACTACCCAATATATAGTAGTAGGTTTCTCAGGAATGAATAAATACAAAAGAATCAATACATTATATAAACATAAGAAATCAAAATTTGTCCTTCCCAGACTGCATTCATTGTAAATTGAAACTGAAAAATAAAATAGTATAGTTCTTATTTCCATGAAAATGTGTTAGCTAGCTCACTTGTGGAGGAGTATCAACATTTTCTGGCAATAGTAAAAGACAAATTTCCGAGTTTTGTACTACAGTTTAGGTAGTTTTTTGACTGTTGTATATGGTTAACTTTCACAGGTCTCTAATTTTGGTCAGAAGGTGCAAGGAGAAGGTTCACATGCAATGGCAAGATTTTGGATGCACTACAAAGTTTTCAAAAAGAATGCAAGAAGTTAAATTCGAAATGACCAATATCACAGAGTGTTGCAGTTCAGATAGTATGCTCCACAGTCCTCAAAGAAGAAAAGGGAATTCCATACCCCCTATCCGGGAGGATAGGAAAAGCTGGTCCAGTAGTAATTTCCCACAATAAGTAATCCACACAGATATGGAGTTTATAAAAATTCACACTGCAAGTTCACCCACAAGCCAGTCGTTCCATCACAGGCCTAGATGGCAGCTTACTCCTAAGCTCTCCTGCCTTCCATTTATTGAGATCCAAAAAAAGCCTCTCCCCCAGGGGGCGGGGAAAAAAGCAGATAAAAAACAATCGGAGTGTAAGACCAACAGAAAATAATTAAGATACAAATGGAAAAATTCAAAGGTTTCTATTTACTCACAACAAAGAATACTTTTTTGTAATTGAAGGGTCTTAAATTTGAAATTAATTAGAAGCTTTCCATATTATTAGTGAACAGCACATGTAACAGTGAGTATATAGAAATTAGAAGAGTCAATGTGACTGAAATTTCAATGTTAAAATGCATAGTTAATATTTGTCATCCAGAGGCCGGAGAGATAGCATCGAGGAAAGGCATTTGCCTTACATGCAGAAGGAGGGTGGTTCGAATTCCAGTATTCCATTTGGTCCCCTGAGCCTGCCAGGAGCAATTTCTGAGCATAGAACCAGGAGTAACTCCTGAGCGTTGCCAGGTGTGACACCAAAACAAAAACAAATATATATATATACATATATATATATATATTTGTTATATATAAATATATATATATTTGTCATCCAGGCTTGAATATTATAAACATAAGGCAAGGAGAAATTTAAAAATAAAATGTCAGATTAGAGTCTATTTTTTCTGATTAGAGATAAAGCTGAACTTGTCAACTGTAAGAACTTAAATGTTAGAAATAAATATATGATCAGTTAAAGTGACCACTTTTCCACTGCTGAAAGTATTTTACTTATAGCTAAGATGGCCTATTTTTTATTTTTTAAATCTAATTCATTGTAAAATTTTGGTACACTTTATTAGCTTATATAGAGAAAAATCTGTTTCTATTTTGATGTAACATAAATATTAATAGGTTTATAAATAACTAATATATAAGTTTATATATGTGCATGTATTTATAGAAAATCTATACTTGTATTTCTTCTTATTTGATTCCTTTGCAGGATAAGTGTTCATACATTAAATCCCCTTATAGATTAGGTATTCATGTGTAAAACTGGGCCTTAACCTTTGTTATGATATGAATTGGAATTAAGTGCTTAATGGTCACAACAAATATAAATTTGTATGCCTTAAAGTACTCTATTTTCCTAAATTAAAACAAAATTACATTAATTATCAAAAGTAAGCAAGAATAATTTATATCTTCTCTATTATAATTAATATAAGCTTCAATAAATATATCCTTAATCTGCTTGGAAGTTATAAAAAATCCTGTAGATTAGGTTTTTGATTCCTATTTTTCTGGAATTAGGTTGCCCATAATTAAGATTATTGTGAGACTGTATGAAAATGAAAGAGAGAGAAAGAAAGAGAGAGAGAGAGAGAGATTAATTTCTTTCCTTCTTTCAAGGCACTAATCCTACCTACAAATTCCCTACCTCATACTCTCATTATTACCCAAAGGTTTCACCTTCAGATTTTATCACATAAAGGGTTAAGCCTCTACACAGAAATGTATAGGCACAAACAGTCAGAACAAAAATTATTAGCAAAGTTCATGTAACTTTGTGGTTTTCGTTTTTCAGGAAGCTATTCGTAGCTCAATGATAAGACTAAAATCCTATGAGCTGGGACTTATTCATTTTCTCTGAAAATTTCAAATTAATATATGAGTCCCCTGATATTCAACATATTCAAAGTTCTACTGTTTAATATGTTTTGTTAATAGGAGTGCCCACATTGCATAAATGAATCAGGATCCTGTTTTACAAAACAAAGCAGCAAGAAAAATAATTCATCTAAATGTTGAAATTCCAAGTTTTTATGGAAATAACATCAGTGCCGTAAAGGGTATATTTGCTCTTTTCCTTTTGTACCTGTGGTCCCTTTGTAGGACAGATATTCATCTGTGTAAAGATAGTTACCAGATTTTCCCAAAATAAAAAAGCTTGTTGCTTAAAAGAATTGTAATAATATGTATTTATTGTAATGATATATATGTTTACATGTTAGTTTTGGTACCACATCCAGGAGTATACAAAGTTTACTATTGTCTCTGTGCTTAGGGGTCTGCTTAATTTTGCTTAATGGCTGAATTTTGGCTACAATATGTGAGTCCAGGGATTAAACTAGGGTCTGGTATGTGGACAGCAAGAGCCTTAACTCCTTTTCCATCTCTTTGGCCCCTGGTTGTCTATTCTTTTGGAAGGATAAAGGGTTTGGGGCAGACTTGGATGTACTTAGATCCTACACCTGACTCTGTGCTCAGAGTTCACTACTAGCAGTGCACAGGAGATGATATATGGTGTCAGAGATTGAGACCAGGTTGGCTGTATGCATGGCAAGCATCTTACCAAGTGCATTATCTTTCTGGCCCTTTGGATCAGCGCAAAGACCAGGACTGCCAACCACAGAAGACAGATTAAAACGACACTAAGGGAAAAGAACTTCTAGAACCACAAAGAAAAACATAATCAGAAGTTCAACTCCTTGACTCGTGCAGATACTAAGACATCTAGATACAGAGGTTTGATTTTATCACCCAGGATGGAGCAGAAATCTTTCATACACCACAAAAGCACCAAGGGGAGACTAAATGAACCTGAAAGGAGTCTATAGTCAATCCCGTGCAATATATGGCAAGGGTGGAGAAACCCTATATCTCTTAGGTAAAGGAAATTCCTTTTTGAATGACCCCAATATTTACTGTGCAACTGCAGGAGGGAAAAAAAAGCACAAAACAGCCTTTTTATATTATTATTATTTACTTATCTATTTTTTGTTGATCTCATTGTTGTGGTTTGACTATTGAAGTGGATGTCTCCATTTATATTTCTTTATTTTTCTTTTCTTTTCTTACGTATTCTGCCACATTTTTTATCTCAATACCATGGCCTTTATATGGTGCTTCCCCGCCCCCTTTTTTTTGGAATGCTCACTGGATATTTTATTTGACAGTTCTTTATGTACTGTTGTGCTGTTTCACCTTCTTTTTCCTCTCCATCTCTCAAAACAAGGATGAAAGCCTCTAGAAGGACTCCGCCCATTTCTGAAGAATTTGATCCCTTTATTTTTTTTTTTTCTCTCCAGGTTATTACTTTTCTCTTCTTCAAACAAAACCACACAACTTGAACTAACTAGTCCCACCTCCCATTTAGGGGGGAGGGATAAGGAAGGTACCAAGACCAAACAGGTGTAAAACCACTAAGTAGTAAGCTAGGCACAGAGGGGACTACTGTTGGGATCCGAAATCAGTCCCCCCTTCTCCCTAGCGGTGCCTCGAGCATTTCAAGGAGGAGCAGAGCCATGCAAGTCGCAAAGGTGGTTTTATTTTCTGGCGCGTCAGGGTCAGGACCAAAGCTGTGACCCCGACCCATTGCTTGAGCATAGTTTTTATAGGGTGCTTTTCAAAGGAACAGCATCATGTCCATTCAGTAACCAGAGAAACAATCAGTAAATTTTAACAGATGACTACCAGCATTACCTATTACTCAGAAAACAATATAACTGTTAGAGGAAAGAGATATTCAGCAGACTATCATTAAAACCTAACAGACAGCTACCAGTGTTACATATTACTAAGATAACAATATAACTCCGTTAGAGGAAAGAGATATTCAGCAGACAATCATCACTAAAAGTTACATTTTTGTCCTACAGGAAAATATTTAAGATTACATTTTATTTTAAAGGATGGAGGTGAGGGGG
>PVKC010018888.1:0-19389 GCA_004027635.1 Crocidura indochinensis
ACAAGCCTGGAGTAACCCCTGAGCACCGCTTGGTGAGAAAGATAAGAAGGAGTAGGGGGAGAAACCATATGTGATGCTAGGGGTCGAACCTACTTCAGTTGTGTCCACGATGGATGGGAGGGAGGGAGGGACAGAGGGAGGGAGGGACGGAGGGAGGGAGGGAGGGAGGAAGGAAGGAAGGAAGGAAGGAAGGAAGGAAAACAAAGATTTCTGTGCATACATGGTGAGCATACAGAGTCACAAAATGATTCCTCTACCTGACCCTAAGTTTGAAACTCCCCTATCATAAAGGGTGTTGTGGATTCCACTGGAATTGGGGTTGGAGTGATAGCACAGCAGTTGGGCCTTGTATCCCAGGTTCGATCTCCAGCATCCCATATGGTCCCCTGAGCCTGCCAGGAGTGATTTCTTAGTTCTGAACCAGGAGTAATCCCTGAGCGAATGCCCCCCCCCCCAGCAAAAAAAAAAAAGCCAGGAATTGATATTTGCAGCTGTTGTGTAATACAGAAGACAAATGTTCAGAATATTGATTCAAAAGCCTAGGGATTAATTAGACAGTGATATTTCCTCCTCGGAATACTGGTAAAGTTATGTAGACAAAGGAATCTAAATGCTTGAAACTCTTGAGTCATTAGAAAAGCGAAACAACAAAAACACCCCCCTCTCATCTACTGAAACTGCAAGATGTTTTGTTATTGTTGTTATTTGGGGGCCACACCCAGCAGTGCTCAGGGTTCTTTGGTTCTTTGCTCAGGGATCACTCTTGGTGGCACCATATAAGATGTCAAGAATCAAAGTCCAGTCACTCATTTGCAGGGCAAGTACCCTACCCATTGTACTATTGCTCCTGCCCCACAAACTGCAAGATTTTCAACTCAGAGAACAGAGAGGACAGTGAACACCAGGGGAGAAATGAGAGCATGCGGAAGCCGCTCTGCAGAGGTGCTTTGGAGAGTAATATAATCCGATTTAGTACAACTGAGCAATTTCTCTCCATAGAAGCTCTCACACAGAGAGATGACAGGAGTTTTATTGCAAAACCGTTATGAAAGAGAAAGGAAGAAAGAGACTAAATGTTCCTCTCGGGAGTTTATGATTAGAGGAGAGGACTCCTGGGCTGAGGGATGGTGGAGACAGGGAACTCATTTAGATGGGATGATGAGAGGAAGCCCCTCCAGGGAGGTGATTTTCTTCTGACACCTGAGGATCAAAGGAGCAAGAGCCTTCGAAGTTCTGGAATCACAGCACCATCAGGCCAGCTGAGCCTAAGCTGCCATTTCTGGTTCCTGTTCCCTGTTCTATGTGGGATCCATATACCTTACCACAGAGGCCCCCATCACTCTACACAGGGGAGAGGAAAAGGGAAGGCCTTTTGGGAGAGCAACAATGGGCTATTAGGTTTGGCAAGTATGAATTCTGGGAGTCATACTACATGAAGAGAGTCATGCGGTGTGGCTGATTCCACTTAGCTGGTAGGTTTAGAAGCATCGCTGTACCTGGGTTAGGAAAGTGGGCAGGAGTGAGGGAGACTAGCATGGCTGTCAGAGGAAGTGGGAATGAGGTATTGAAAAAGAGGCGTGAGGGGCCCGGGAATAGCATGGAGGTAAGGCATTTGCCTTTCATGCAAAAGGTCATCGGTTCAAATCCCGGTGCCCCATATGGTCCCCCGTGCCTGCCAGGAGCAATTTCTGAGCATGGAGCCAGGAGTAACCCCTGAGCACTGCCGGGTGTGACCCAAAAACCAAAAAAAAAAAAAAAAAAAAAGATTGAAGGCAGCTCTGAGCACATTTTTGAGGGAAAAAGACAAGGACTTGGCTATGTAAAGAACAAGGACAGGAGAGAGAGTGAAGCAGGGTAGGCTCGTATTTGTGCCCGACTAACCTGGGTTCAGTTCATGACACTACATAGGTCCCCTCATCCCTATCAGCAGTGATCCCTGAGTACAGAGCCAGGAGTAAGTCCTTTTCGCTGCTTGTTGTGACTCCAAACAAACGCACCAATAAAAGCACAAGAACAAAGCATCAAATTCATGATTATTTTATTTAGCTTCTGATAGGAAGAGGTGCTATTTATCATAGTAGGAAAATTCACGGGGGTCATTGGTATCAGGGATAGGGGCTTAGGGCTAATATTTTCATCTAAGTATAATATTTTTTATATTTTGGGGGGTTTTGGGCCACACCCGGTGACACTCAGGGGTTACTCCTGGCTATGCACTCAGAAGTCGCTCCTGGCTTGGGGGACCATATGGGAAGCCGGGGGATCAAACCACAGTCTGTCCTAGGCAAGCGCTGGCAAGGAAGGCACCTTACCTCCAGTGCCACCGCCCGGCCCCTAAATATAATATTTGAGATGTCCACTCCACAGGGTAGCACTGGAGGCAGAGACAGGCACCCGGTGAGATTGTACAGGCATGCATAGAGTCAGAGTTAAGTGGGTGGTCTTCATGCCAAACCCTGGGTCCTGCCAGCATTTTGAGGTGTGTAGTTCAGGAGAAAGAAGAGAACAGAAGGAAAGGTTTATGGGTCAAAATATTCTTTCATAAAAATAGGAACACTCTAGTAAGAATAAAATACTTAAGTTATAATTGTTTTAAAGCTACTCAATGTGGGTCAGAGTGATAGACAGCGGAAGGGCATTTGCCTTGCACGTAGCTGACCCGGAACAGACCCAGGTTCGATCCTTGGCATCCCATATGGTCCCCGGAGCCTGCCAGGAGCAATTTCTGAGAATCAGAGCCAGGAGTAACCTCTGAGTACTGCTAAGTGTGGCCCAAAAACAAACAAACAAACAAACAAACAAACAAACAGGCTACTCGATGTGATAGACTGGCCTGGAGTAGGTATAATGCTAGGCAGTTGACATCCCCCAAAAAACAAACAAACTTGTATGGGCTTGTAGCTCCCTTTTAAATGGAAAGAAAGAAGAGTAAGAGTAAGGAGGGAGGCTACAGAACCTTCCCTGAGTCTCAGCAAGGGGGTGACTCGAGGCCAAGTGAAGGGCCCTTTAAGGCACTGTTTTTCAACCTTTTTGTGCAAAGACACACTTTTTTTTTTTTTTGGTTTTTGGGTCAAACCCGGCAGTGCTCAGGGGTTACTCCTGGCTCCATGCTCAGAAATCACTCCTGGCAGACACGGGGACCATATGGGGCACCGGGATTCGAACCAATGACCTTTTGCATGAAAGGCAAATACCTTACCTCCATGCTATCTCCCAGGCCCCAAGACACACTTTTTTCAAAAAAAAAAAATCATGAGGCACATCACCATTAGAAAATGTTAAAAGCATTTTAACTTTGTGCCTATATTGACTATATATAAAGTAATTCTCTTGAATAGGAATCGAATAAAACCAAGAAAATATTTTATCATTACTTTATTATGAAATATTAAAGTATTTTATAATGTTCATATTTCTGTTTTACTTACTCAGTGTGAAACCTAAACCTGTTTGACTGAACACAAAGCTGATAGTCTGGCAGGAATCGAAGAAAGACACACACGTAGTTCTTCGTCAACAGCTCTCAGTTTCTCTCTGTCTTTAGTTTTTAGTCTGTAACATGCGCTTCAACCTCACAAATAGACCAATTATGCTGAAGCCACATGTTATGGATGAAATTGGAATTTTTCCCATGGCACAGCAGATAATATCTCACGGCACACTAGTGTGCCGTGGCACAGTGGTTGAAAAGTGGGCCCGGGAGATAGCATGGAGGTAAGGGCGTTTGCCTTTCATGCAAAAGGTCATCGGTTCAAATCCCAGTGCCCCATATGTCCCCCATGTCTGCCAGGAGCAATTTCTGAGCATGGAGCCAGGAGTAACCCCTGAGCACTGCCGGGTGTGACCCAAAAACCAAAAAAAAAAAAGAAAAAAAAAAGAGATGTGCTGGTTTAAGTGTACTGAAGGGGTGGGAGCTGCCGCTGCAACTCCTGCATCAGAACTCACTTGCAACTGGAGGCCGGGAGCTGCAAATGGAAAATGCAAATGGGAAAATGTCCTGTCAGAGTTTTGCTTTGCTCCTCCATTAAGGACCCCTTTCCCTCACCTTCACCACCTGCTGGCTCCAGGGGACAAAGTTTCTGGGATAAGGGGGACACTGAGATGTTCCCTTCCTCTCCCAGGCATCAACATCGGGCTCAAGACTCTGGATCTGAGTTGGAATCACATCCACACCTGGGGATCTGTGGCCTTGTGCAGTGGCCTTCGGGTAAGGGGCTCTCGAGGGTGAGGGAGGAGCCAGGGTGAGACCAGCATCCACTTTCCGATTCATGTCTTGAACCAGGGGGGCCTGGGGTCCCTTCTGTGCTCTGCACATGGTAGGTCTGTCTCCTTCCCACAATTCCTTTTGTGGAGATCCTGCTCAGGTAAGTTTGCCTCCCTGCCAGTCCAAGGTAGCCCCCCTGAGGGTGCTTCAAGAGGGCAGTTGAATTAGGGGTTAAAGGATGGCCTGAGATCAAAAGAGAGTGGAGGGCCAGGACCCAGTTAAATCTAGGGAAGTCTGGGAAATCCAGACTTCTGGGTATCCAAAGTCTGAGTATCCAAAGAAGTGGGTATCCAAAAGTCTGGGTATCCAAGTTTGGGTATCCAAAGAAGTGTGGGGACCCAGGGAGGTCTGGGCATCCACAGGGGTCTGGGGACCTAGGAAGATCTGTTCCATATCTCCTCTCATGGCCCCCCAAAACCCAGTGGGGTGTGGTCCCTGGACAAACAAGCAGCCTACAATTCTGAGAATGCTCTGTCCTCCCTCTTCCGGAGACTAATGTGACCCTGGAGAAGCTGTACTACTCCATGAACGGCTTTGGGAATGAGGGGGCCTCAGCTCTCGGGGATATCCTCAGAGTCAACAGCTGCCTCACCTACCTGGATCTCACCAGCAACAACATCAGCAATGATGGGATAAACAAAATCAGCAGAGGACTGGAGGTCAACGAGAGCCTCAAAGTTTTGAAGGTCCTTACCATTTTCACCCATGGGAATAGCCAGTGAGAGAGACAGAGAGACAAAGTCCTATCTCCCTGCATGTGTGCATGTATCTGTATCCCTGTATCTGTATATGTGCCTGTGTCCATATATGTGTCTGCTGCATGTCAGTGTATCTATGTGTGTTCACTTATGTGTGCATGCAAGTGTCCCTGTATCCATGTGGGAATGCCTGTATTTGTGTATTCATGCCTGTGTACACACACACTCTATGTGCATACATACATGTGTCATGTTTGTCAAAGTGGAAGCAGCAAGGTGATGGTCTGGGTATCACTGGAGAAAATCATTGGGTGAAAATGCTCCTTCCACTTGCACGTCCCCACTTTCCCTCTGTGCACAACAAAAACCAGAACTACTAAATTCCCCACTATCTCTCTGAGGCAAACTCTCCTGCATTACAGTAGTTGTTTTCTAATCACCTTTCTTCCTACCATCAGTGTTTCTTCTCAGCTCTTCTCCCTACCAGCAGAGTGCTCTCTGAACAAAACTCTGACTTCCATTCCCTGTCTGCTCCCCACACCTTGCTGTCTAGATCCAGGTCCCTCCTTCTAGGCATCCTAGCCTCATTGCCTTTCCATGCCCTTCCATGCTCCCAGGCTCTACTTTCATCTTTCTAACAGTTTCTTTACTACTATGTCCTCATTCTTTGCTCTTTTTTCTCCCTTGGGAGACCCTGCCTCAAGGCTAAGCTCCAGGGCCTCCCAGAGTTCTGGGCACCCCTCATAATGAAGAGTCAGTAGATGGATGGATCATATGGATGGGTAAAATGAAAAGTTAGATAGACATATGTTGGGAGATGGATGAATGGTTGAGCAGTGAGATGAACAGAAATTGGGTGGATTGGTAGCTCAACGAATGGACATATGAAAGGAAAATTGAGCTATGACATGGAAAGGAGATTGAGTGGGTTGGTGGATAGATGGATGAACATGAGATAGACAAAAGGTTGAACAGGTGATTTACTAAATGAATGTAGAATGAATGAGTGTATTGGTGGACAGGTGGGTTGGTGGTTGAGCAGTGATTATAATATGATTGGGTTGATGGATGATGGATAGATGGAAGGGTGGATGGTTGAGCAATGATATGAACACTGTGATTAGGTGAGTGAGTGGTTTACTGGGTAAACAGACAGGTACATATAAACAGGTACAGAGAAGTCCAAAAAGAAAACAGATTGTGATTTTGTGGAAGAAACACAGTTGTGCTCTGAGCCAAATTCTCCTATCCATCTGATTTTCCTGTATTGTCCCTCCTCCCACAGCTTTTCCTGAACCCTATAAATGTGGAAGGGGCTCTTTCACTCATCCAGGCCATCAAAAAGAACCCCAAATCTGTGATGGAAGAGCTTGACATTTCTGTAAGTGATCAAAGGATAATGGCTTATACTAGGGGAGCCCTCTGTATGGGCAATCACCAGCAGCTGCATTCACCCAGGTCTTCTGCATATGTTCTTTATGAAAACAGCCTTGTCCCCTCCAGGGGCCTTTTCAATATAGCCATCATTCAGTCCTTAGTGTGGGTTCAAGGACCATGTGCCAGCAACTCCAACCCTGAGCACCTGAGCTTGGGAGCAGAGCAGGAAACAAAGGCAGGAGATTACCACCCCACTCTGCCTGCAATCAACTCTGCTAGAGGCACTAGTCCCAGGGCAATCCCAGAACCACAGGTGAGTTAGAAAGTTAAAAATGCAAGAATTTACAGGGGTGGGACGGTGGCGCTGGAGGTAAGGTGCCTGTGCTAACCTAGGACGGACCTCGATTCAATCCCCCGGTTCCCCATATGGTCCCCCGTGCCTGCCAGGAGCGACTTCTGAGCGAATAGCCAGGAGTAACCCCTGAGCGTCACCGGGTGTGGCCCAAAAACCAAAAAAAAAAAAAAAAATGCAAGAATTTGTATTTCTCTTGACCTCTTTGGTTTGGGGGCCACAGCTGGCAGTACTGGGGCTTACTCCTAGTAGTTCTGGGGATTGATCCTAGGTCAGCTATGTGCAAGGCACATGCTCCCTGTGCTATGTCTCTAGCAGTCTTTGAGGCTGAAAGTCTCTTGTTGAAGGAGGAAAGCCTAATAAAGCTCAATTGGCTCACTTACTCTAGCCTAAATCAGCATGGAGCTGGGAACTTGTGAATCCAATAATCCTATAATTGTGCACCTCCAAAGTGAGTCCCTTGCTCATCTGAGCCTCCTCAGAGGAGGGAATAGATGTTTATGTCCTAGAGTTGTCAGAGCAAAGTACCACCAACAGGTGACTTCAACAAAAGAAATTGCTGGTCTCAGTTCTAAAAGCTAGGAGTAGAGTCCATGATGCAGGTGTGGGCAGGGCTGGACATGGTATGACCTACAGGAGCATTTCTCAGAGCTCAGCTGAAGCTGTGTGTGACCAGTTCCCTGGTGCATGTCTATTTCCATATGACCCTTTCTCATAAAGACATTGGGTTCCACATCTGATTCCTCTCTTTTTTCCTTCCTTCCCTCCTTCCTTTCCTCCTTTGTTCCTTCTATCCCTCCCTCCTTCCTTTCTTCCTTTCCTCCCTTCTTCCTTCCCTTCCTCTTTCCCTTCCGCCTTCCTATCCTCCTTCCTTGATTCCTTTTTCTTTCTTTCCTTTCTTTTTTCCTTCCTTCCTTTCTCTTTCTTTTCTTCCTTTCTTTTCCCTTCCTTTCTTTTTCTTTTCTTCCTCTTTCTTTCCCCTTCCTTCCTCTCTCCCTTCCTTCCTCTTTCTCTTTCTTTCTTCTTTCTTGCTTTCTTTCTTTCTTCCTCTTTCTTTCTCTCTTCCTTTCCTTCCTTCTTCCTTCCTTCCTTTCTTAATTTCTTCTTTCTTTGTAATATTATTTTAGGCATGTAGACTACAATAATGTTAATGGTGAGATATTATGTAACATGAAGGAAATATCAAAAGCAAATGTCCTTTAATTCTATTTATTTTTTTATTATTGGTTTGGGGGCCACATCGGACTATGCTCAGATCTTTTTTTTTTTTTTTTTTTTGGTTTTTGGGTCTCACCCGGCAGTGCTCAGGGGTTACTCCTGGCTCCATGCTCAGAAATTGCTCCTGGCAGGCACGGGGGACCATATGGGGCACTGGGATTCGAACCGATGACCTTTTGCATGAAAGGCAAATGCCTTACCTCCATGCTATCTCCCGGGCCCCTATGCTCAGATCTTATTCCTGGTTCGGCCCCACTTCTGGCAGTGCTTGGGAAACCATATGAAATTTAACTCCAATCTGCCACTTGCAAGGCAAGCACCCTACCCTCTGTGCTATCTTTATAGCCCTGTAATTTTAATTTTTTTTGAATAACGTTCAATAGAATGAGCTGATAGGCTCCTCCTGCTTTATAGTGATAGCAGTGATGAAATCTGAAAGGGAACACTTTCGATATTTAAGCAATATTTTTTGAGATTTAGGAAGTCTGGAAGCACACCCACCTTGTCCCATGGCCCCTCCCTGTCCTGGGCTGCTTCTATTATTTCTTTTTTGGGGGTGAGGGGGTACTTTCAGCAATACTCAAGGGCTATTTTCCAATGTACTCTGGTGACAGGGATGAATCCTGAACTCCAACAGACTAAAAATGACTCATCCTGTTGCGTTCCCTCCAGGCCCCAAACTCTTCATTATCTCCCTGGCTCTCTCTCCCCAGAGGCTTCTGCCCACCCCAGCTCTCATCTTAAACCCAGGTGTACCTGAACCCTCACACCACAACCTCAGTCAGCCACAGGTCTGGCTTGGGTGGATATTAGCTTGGTATCTCCAGGACGGGTTAGAAGCATGGTCCCTGGCACAGTCTGGGTATATCGGAGAGACATGAACAATGATGCTGTTGGGGGCTAATGGTGCGGCTCAGTAGGAAATCCCCATGTCTTGCATGCATGAGGTTTTAGGTTTGATCCCTGGCACTTATATATACAAAGAAAAGCATGATATTATTGGTGCCCTAGTGGTATATAATCCCTGAGGTCACAGTGTTACTTAACAAGCCTACTAGGGAATGGAGAAGTAGTACAGTGAGTCAAGCAATTTATTTGCATGCAGCTCACCTGAATTTGATACCCAGCATCCCATATGGGCTCTTAAGACCCTCTAGAAGTGACCCCTGAGTACAGAGCTCAGAAGTAAGTCTTGAGCAGTTATCCTTTTCCTCCCCTTTGTCCAAAATTACCCCATTACTCTCAAAAATATTGGCATTTCTTGGTTGGCAGATGTTTCTAGAACTTTAGACAGGCAAGATTAAGATCTTAGCTTTTAAGCATGGATTTTAATCTTTGAAAAGTTAAATGATGCACAGAGCCTCCTTTAAGGATTGAATCAAATGCTTGAACACCTGTTCGAAGAACACATGTTCTCCAGAGTCCTCAAAGGGCTCTGAGAATCCCATGTGCCTTGTGCCAGGATGGGGCAGATCATAAAGATTCTTTCCATATGCAAATGTAGACCTGGGCTCTTTACCCCTTCCCCAAGCAAGTCTCCTTCATTGCCACAGACAACACCACTGAGCCTTAAAGCAGCTGAAAAAAAAATATATCTTGGGGCCGGAGAGATAGCATGGAGGTAAGTTTGCCTTGCATGCAGAAGGTCATTGGTTCCAACCCCGGCATCCCATATGGTCCCCTGAGCCTTCCAGGAGCAATTTCTGAGCATAGAGCCAGGAGTAACCCCTGAACGTTGCCAGATGTGACCCAAAAACCAAAAGAAAAACAAACAAAAAAAAATCCCACGAATCCACAGAAGTTAGGCTTTTCTGTTCAGAAACCATCAGTGTCTGGCCCCACAGGGGTATGCTGCAGAATGTACCAGGAAAGACAACTCACTCTTACTGAGGCTCTCTGACCTGGACACTGAGGTATTCCATGGCAGTGCCATCCCCATGATGGATCCCCTCCCCTCCTAACAGAATGTGCTGGTGACCGAGCAGTTCACCAAGATCTTGGAAAGTGTATACTCCATGCACCCACAGCTGGATGTGATATATAAGGCAGTGCAAGGTCAAAACACCAAGAGGAAGGTTTCCCAGTGGAAAAACTGCAAGAAGTTAATCCAGGTGAGCCACTAGGGGCCCCCACAATAGCTGACCCTCATCTCAAATCAGCATGAGAGCACATGGGTATATATGTGTGTACTTGAGTGTGTTTTCATGTGAGCACACGAGTAAATAAGCATGTGAGAACATGAGGGCCTCAGTCTTGCTGCTTACAAAATGGGCATAAAGGAGCACTACTCCCCTAGAAGGCTGTCGTGAAGAGTTTGAGGTTTGGGGAGGGGGGTTGTTAGCACACCCAGAGGCACTTAAAGGCTACTCTAGCATGACCAAGGATGACTCCCCACAGTACTTAAGGGACTATCCTGTCCCAGGAATGAATCTCAAGGTTCCTGTAGACAAAATAGACTCTCAGTCTTTGGAGCTATCTCTTCATCCCTGCCATAAGATTAAACTTTAGGGGGCCGGGCGGTGGCGCTGGAGATAAGGTGCCTGCCTTGCCTGTGCTAACCTAGGACGGACGGCAGTTCAATCCCCCGGTTTCCCATATGGTCCCCCAGCCAGGAGCGACTTCTGAGCACATAGCCAGGAGTAACCCCTGAGCATCACCAGGTGTGGCCCAAAAACCAAAAAAAAAAAAAAAAAAAAAAAAAATTAAACTCTAGGATGTAGGGGCCAGAGAGCATACAGGAGTGAGCAATATGTCTTGCATGTGGCTGACTCCAGTTCTGTCTATGGCACAACATGCTACCCTAAACAGTGCCAAGAACAATCCCTGTAGGGGCAGAGCCATAATACAGCAATTAGAGCATTTGCCTTGCATGCAGCTAATCAGGTTTTGATCCCTGGTATTTCATATGATCTCTGGGGTCACTGCCAGGAATGAGCACTGAGCACAGAGACAGGAGTGACCCTGTGTGCTTCCAGGTGTGATCCCAAAATAAAAATATAAGCAATGGTCAGAGGTAAGCTCCAATGAGTGTAGACTCTTCGTAATAGTTGGGGATGCAGCCAGGACCCACCTATGTTGAGGATAAGCCTTGGGCCTTAATAACGGTCCTGGTTACTAAGTCCATATTGCACCATAGCAGGTTAATCAGAGAAGAATGCATTACCAGAGGTGGATGGTGGGAATATTGGGAGAACCGAAGGAGCACACAGTTGCTTTGGATCCCAGAAGAAGCTCCTCACACAGCCCAGTTCAGTGGATAGGGTGCTTCCCACCCCTACCTTGACCAGGGAACTGCTCAATCAAGGACCACCCCCAAAGGGCATGCCTTCAAAGCTGCCCCGATTCCACTGGTTTCTCTTTTTTGTTTGTTTTTCGGCCACACCCAGTGATGCTCAGGGGTTAGTACTGAGCTATGCACTCAGAAATCCCTCCTCGCTTGGGGGACCATATGGACGCCCGGGGATGGAACCGAGGTCCGTCCTAGGCTAGCACGCACAAGGCAAATGTCTTACTGCTTTGCACCACTGCTCCAGCCCCCATGGATGTGTGGTATTTTTTTTTAACTTTATAGATTGGTTGATTGGTTGGTTTTGGGCCACACCCAGTGGTGCTCAGGGATTACTCCTGGTTTTGCACTCAGAATCACCCCTGGCAGGCTGGAGGACCATACGGGCTGCCAGTAATTGAACCGGGTTCCTCCCAAGTTGGCTGCATGCAAGGCAAATGTGCTACCCCTGTGCTATCTCTCCGGCCCATTGGATGTGTTGAGTTAAGGGGCAGGTGGGCCTGTGCACACGCAGACCCACTGGCTCTCAGTCTGCAGCTCTGGGAGCTGGACTGCCCTTTGCTGGAGAATGGGTGGTGGGGGGGGGGTGGGGCAAAGTTGTTAACACCATAAAATCAAATGTTTATTCCTGTGTCTCTGGCTTCTTTCTGTTTGTTTGTTTGTTTGTTTTTGTTTTAGTTTTGGGAGGGCAGTGCTCAGGGGTTATTCCTCACTCTTTGCTCAGAAATCATTCCTGGTTTCCTGGGAGCCGGGAGTCCCTAGCAGCATGGGGTTGGGCATGCAGGAGGCCTTCTTTACCAGGCTTAGGGGAAGTGCAGGGCTTGGGTGACCCTAACACCCCTATACCGCCTTACTCCAGAACTCCCGACCTCCCAGCTTCTTGAAGCAGTCACTGGTAATCTCTTACCAGTCTATATTTTCAAAACAAGATACATTAATAGTACTCATTATCATTGAATTATGTTTTTATGAATGCAGAATGTCCATTTGGTACTCTGCCTTTCACCCACCCCTACAAAAGATCATTTTTCTCTTTAACTTTCTCACCCCCTATCATCATTACTCCACATTTACCCTGTTTAACTTAAATACTGTAGAGTCCTAAGTCACAGACCAAAGTGGTGCCCTGAAGTTAATCCCCCCCCACTATTCCAAAAGGCATAAAAAGGACACATATGTCTTTTTAGCATTTTATGTGTGTTTTCTTTGACGGCTATAACTCTTGCTGAATATTTTCTTATACAGTGATGATCCCCCACCCCCGTTTTTTTTTTTTTTATCTTCTTCTCTTTGTGAACTGTTCAATAAGGGATTTGGTGAAAGAGTCCCTCAGTTTAATGCTTATGTTTGAACCAAGTCATGGGTGGGTATTGTTGGACGTGTTCTTATGCCCCCATGTACTCTTATAACACCACGTGGCTTTATTTCTTGCTTGCATAGGCACATTAAAACGGGAAAATACTATACATACAAATAAGTTCTTATCTAATAGAGATGGGAACACACAAATCTTGTAGTGCAATGGAACCTTACACCCTGAACATTGACATAAAGACCTGGCACAGGCCTCAGAAGAATGGGCATTCTCCATCCACCCCTGATCTAGGGAAGACATCTACAAAACATCCAATGTTGTCTATAACATCACCTGGAGGTAATTCTCTACCAGGGAAGACCCTACCGCTACTCTGACATCGACCTACTTAAAAGAGACTTCCCTTAACACTGAGAACACTTAACAACAACAGTGACCTGCTTATGGGACAGGGCTTTCTATATTGCCCCTTAATTGTGAGGTGAAACTAGAGGATACTCCACACCAGACTGACTTCAATGTAGGATGTGCAGATTCCAAGATCTTTAATACAGAAACCTGATGCCAACAATAGAGACTGCATGAAAAATAAAACTGTATTGGCACTACAGACAATGACTTGGATTGAATAAACTAGTTTGCCTGGAGCCTAGAATTGGTCTTATGCCAGGAAACTTCAGGGGTAGGATCTCCTTGTATTTAGACCAAGGCTTTTCCTTTCCATGTCCCCCATATTTTGGTGGGCCTATGGAAACAATATTTGCCACTCTAACACTGTTTTTACTGTGCTCTTTTGACTCTAATCCTTAAAAAAAAAACCTTAAACTTTTGATGTTAACTTAAGCTAATATGCATGTGCATGAAAATATAAAAAATATACTATGCCTTCAATGTTGAAGGAATCACATAAATCTCATGGCTTTAGATTGCTTTGTGTACTGCTAAGAAATGTTCTAATGTACTACAATCTGGGAACTTGTGGACAAAGTACATGGGTTCTGCCTTATTTTTCTTAATGTTCTTTGTAAGTTCAATATTTAGGCATCAGCAAGGGGATTTCTTTTGAGAACTCTGTTTATGGGTAATTGTCCTTCCACTGTAACTTTACCTTCTCCTCTTTGCATCATTGTTCTCATAATTAAAAATTAAAAAAATTAATTAAAAAAATCATTCCTGGCAGACTCAGGGGAGGGACCATATGGGATGCCAGGAATTTAACTCAGGTCGGTCTCTTGTTGGGCAAATGCCCTACACACTGTGCTATCACTACAGCACCGTCCTGTGTCTCTGGCTTCTTGCAGAAATATGTGGATGAGCAGAAAATGTCATTGTCAGACTTTTTCTTGCGTTTGAACCCCAAGGGAACCACCATGATGCCCATAGGTGACTTCCGGAAAGCTCTGCTGCAGGTACGCTGGTCCCAAGCAGGCACTGTGTGTTAGTATGAGTGTACTAACACGTGTACAGAATCACACGAGTGTGAGAGAGTATGAGAGTCGTGTATGCACCAGTGCATGCTTAAGAATGTTGAGTATTTGCAAGTGAGCACGAGTGTTACAATTCTCTATGCTTGTGAGTGCATGAATGGCATGCGTATACATATGAGAACACAAATGTGCACGTATGCATCTGAGCACGAGTGTCTGCATATATGTATGTGTTCTTGCGAGCAAGAGTACTTTCATGTGAAGGCAAGTGTCTGTATGTGGGGCACGTGTGGACAAGCATTCACACACATGTTTATGAGTGTCCACCTGTGTAAGTATGCATGTGAACACATGAAAGCATGCATGTGGATTCACGAATAGTCTTGCGAGTGAATTCGAAAACAAACATATGTGCATAAGTGTGTGCATGAATTGTGTACATGGGAGCACATGCATGTTTTGTGTGTATGAATGTGTACATGTTAACACATGAGTGAGTCCATGTGTATATAAACACATGGTTGTTCAGGAATACATGCATATGAGCATGAGTGAATAATCACGTGAGCTCCTCGGTTTGTTTGTGTGTACATATGTATCTTCGCACGCTAGTACTTGTATTGCGTGCGTGTGTATTTGTAATGTGGACACATGGGTGTGTGCATGCGTATATATGCGTTTACATGGGTGTGTTTGTATGTGGGCACATAAAGTGAATAGGCATGTGAGCATATGAGTGTTTAGAAATGCATGCTAACGAGCCGGAGAGATAGCATGGAGGTAAGGCATTTGCCTTTCATGCAGAAGGTCATTGGTTCAAATCCTAGCATCCCATATGGCACCCCCGGAGCCTGCCAGGAGCGATTTCTGAGCAGAGAGCCAGGAGTAACCCCTGAGCGCTGCCCGGTGTGACCCAAAAACTAAAAAACAACAACAACCAGAAATGCATGCTAATGAGCTCATGTATATGAAGACATAAGCAGACATGTGTGAGTGTGTTCAGGAGATGACTGAGCCCCGTGCTCCCCTCAATGGACTGTCTGTCCCTGGCTTCTGCAGCAGAACGATGTCTCTATAAGCCGGCACAACATCCGGGACCTAATCAAGTTGCTGGAGGACTCGTCAGGCAGTGTGGACCTCAGGTCAGTGAGCCCATGGCCAACCTCGGCATGTCCTGCCTCCCATGGGCCCCAGAAGTCAGCTGGCTGAATTGGCTTGAGCTGGGAGACACCTTGTTTTAATGGCCCTCGCACCTCACCTACCTGGCAGCCTCTAACTGCTATTTCCTGGACCCCAAAGCCAGCCCACTTTTGAGAGGTGACATAGGGAGCAAACGTGAGGCCCTGGTCTGTCAGAGAGGTCATGGAACTGTGTGCAAGTATCCTGGTGAGCCGAAGAGGGAGGTGCCAATTAGGTAGGGATGGCACACAGACAAGGAGGAAAGGCTGGGAAGCAGGACATATATGTGGGGTCCAAGTATTCTGCTGGGGAACAGCAAGTGAGTTACTTGCCTTTGTTGTAATTCCCAGGCCAGATTCCTGGGAGATCTAGGGTAGGATATGATAATGGTCATGAAGTTGCCAGCACTCTGGAGCCCTACCATGGGCCCAGGACTCAGCCTTAGTGTGCATGTGCTTGACCATGGTGCTATGAGCACTCCGTTATTCATCAGAACAGCAAGCCTTTAGGAAGAGGGCATAATAGAGAAGGGCTTGGAGCCAGCCTGGGGTTCCTCAGACCTGGGGACCCATCTGGGTAGTTCTGGGACCTGACCCACCTCAACTTGGTCTCTCTTGGTCCTGCTGCAGTGCTGTATCATCCTTAAAGAGAGGAAAGACAGGATTGTCCATCACCCCAGAGGGCCTGCACATTCTCCCTGCACTTCTTGTGTAGCTCATATGTTCCTGGCAGGGCCTCCTGCTGGGGGAGGGGAGATAGTGCCCCCAAGCAGCCCTGGAGACAGTCCAGAGGCGGTGAAGTTGTGGCTTTGCCGAGAACACTGCCTGGCCCTCAGCCTTGGGGCAGCACAAGTGGGTTTTGAGTGTGAGGACCCAAAGGGCAGGAGCTGAGGGCGAGGGTGTGGGGGGGGGGGCACTGACTGCTCCTCACATCATGCCTTGCACTTTGGTGAGGTCTGACTAAGGGAGCACCATGGCACATGGTTTCCACGTAATTTGCCATTCCAGGCAGCAGCCCCTTGTGCAATGACTCCATGCAGATCAGCAAGGAGACCCGGGGAGCCCCCAGGAATAGTTTCCAGCCTGCTCAGAGCTTTCCCGTGTCCCTAAGCATAGTCTGTGCGCAGCAGGTATGGTGATGCTGGCATGGCTGCTGTCCTGGGCATGGGTATGGGCCAGATTGCCAGAGTTCTAGCTAGTGGTACTAGCTCCACTTCTGCAAATCTCTGTGTCTCAGTTTCCCTGCTGGATCATAGGGTTGTTAACAACAGCAATAATAATAATACCCATGGGATAGATTTTTTTGAAGATGAGCGAGTCAACTCTGAAGTGTTTAGACACCACCTGGTAGGCAGCAGGCTCAGAAGATACGGTGTTTTATTCTGTATTGTATTCTGTGTTTTAGCTTTGCACAGGCACAGCACAGCGCTTCCTCACACTTTATAGAGCATGCCTCCATGATTTCCTTCAGTCTTTTATTGTCATTGCTTTTGTTTTGGGGACACCCCAGCGATGCTCAGAACTTACTCCTGGTTCTGATCCCAGGGATCACTCCTGACAGGGCTCAGGACTATACAGGGTATCATGGGTCGAACCCAGATTGGCCAGGTGCAAAGCAAGCACTTTACCTGCTTGCATATAGTCTTTGATTTTGTTTTGTTTTGAGAACACCAAACTGTGTTCAGGGCTTACTCCTGGTTCTGTGCTCAGGGCTCATTCCTAGCAAGGCTCAGGGACCATATGGGATGGTGGGGATTGAACCTGGGTCAGAGCATTTTTTTTCTCTACCTGCTGTATTGTTGTTCCAGTCCACTGTCAGTCTATTAAATCCAGCACTTTTACCTTTATTTGGGTCTCTACACCTTATTTCTATGGCAGTTTATACTGATTGTTGGGGCTGGAGTGATAGCACAGGGGTAGGGCATTTGCTTGCACACAACAAACCTGAGTCCCTGAGCCTGCCAGGGGTAATTTCTGAGCACAGAGCCAGGAGTAAACCCAAGTGCTGCTGGTTGTGCCCACCCCCCAAAAAAAGCATTGTTACTACAAATGACTTTTTCTGGCATACTTCTATGGATATTGCCTGTATACCCAATATCTCTAAACCTAGATCTATGCATGAGCTTCTGACACATTCTAGAATTTAAATGAAAGGACTAAAGCATTAGTTTAGCAGGTAGGGCACTTATATTGGCCAAGCCAGGTTTGATCCTCAACATCCCATATGGCCTCCCAGATACCACCAGGGAGGATTCCTAAATGAAGAGCCAATAGGAACCCCTGAATATCACCAGGTATGACCCAAAACTCAAAGCAGATATATCAAAAGACTGCTAGTGCCTCACTAACAGTGTCAAATGCTAAGCTCTTTTCACGCCTGATGGTCACCAGGGCGAAGAATAGTTTGCACTTGGTCTGGGTTGGGGGTGAGCCCATCTTCTTACTCCTGACAAACAGCATCCAGCAACTTGTTCCCTTATCTCCCAAACCAGTGCGGTCTCAAAGGAGAGATGGTCACTGCCTGGCATAGAAGAACAGGGCCAAGGAGGCACAGTCAGCCCAGAGGGGCACCGATCAAGAATATATCTGCATCATTGATGGACAAATACCAAAGCCAATGCAGCAACAGTAAATAAAGTCAGTCTTGGATCATCTTGGCTACTGCTGCCAGTATTGTGACCTGCCGTGGTCACGTGTGGATGTGCCACTGGTCCTAGTGATGGACAAAGGGTGCATCCTCAGCAGACTCAAGAACCTTGGAGAGGGGCCAGAGAGACAGCACAGCGGCGTTTGCCTTGCAAGCAGCCAACCCAGGACCCAAGATGGTTGGTTCAAATCCCGGCGTCCCATATGGTCCCCCGTGCCTGCCAGGAGCTATTTCTGAGCAGATAGCTGGGAGTAACCCCTGAGCACCGCCGGGTGTGGCCCAAAAACCAAAAACCAAAAAAAAAAAGAACCTTGGAGATGGCACATGACTCAGGTGTGAGAGCCTGGGTTCAAATCCCCAGCACCACATGCATTAAAAACAAAAGAAAAAGTAGAGGCCTGGGAATCCGGGGAGATTATTAGGAATGTGAAAGGACTGCAAGGTGTCTGTGGATGCAAAAGCAGTGCCCTGGTGGGTGGTTGTAAACTAAGTTCAGGAGAGGGATAGCAGGAGAGGGATAGCTGGATGAACAGGCAGAGGCAGAGATGCTCGGGAAAGGCAAGGATCGGGGCCGGAGAGATAGCATAGAGGTAGGGCGTTTGGCTTGCATGCAGCAGGACAGTGGTTCAAATGGTATCCCATATGTTCCCCCGAGCCATCCTGGAGCAATTTCTGAGCATTGAGCCAGGAGTAACCCCTGAGCGCTGCCAGGTGTGACCCAAAAAAAAAAAAAAAAAAAAGATGGGGGGGAGGCAAGGACCAATGTCATTTGAAGCAATGACTTTGGAGTCAGGAATAGAGTGGACCTGAGAGGCCAGGCATTGATAGTCATGGACTGTCCCTACCTGGACACCCAACCTTGAAGCCTCTCAGTTTCATGGCAAGGGAAACCTCTGTCTCCTCTAGGAATGCGATTTCTGCATTTCTGTTGACAGTCCTTGGGAAAATAAGACCCCAACATGGGGTTGGGTGGGAGCCAGGCTATGGGTGCTGGGGGGGTCCATCTGCTCCTCCTCAACACTATGAGAGCTGCATGGTTGGTGCTCAATAAATCTTATGGAGAGGACAAACATGGTGCCTGGTGATCGTTTGGGACAGGACTGGGAATGTTGGGGGGAATGCAGAACCCTAAACTTGGTGCATAGGAGCTTAGTCAACAGTCTTGGGGTTGCTTGGCTTCATCTCTGGGTCCAAATCATTCTTTTCAGCTGGTATACCCCTACAGTGGCCTTCCTCTCCCCTTTTCCTTCCCTTATCAAGGGCTCAACCCCAACCTGATTTCCACTGAGGAGCGTCAAAGTCGGGGTAATGGTAAGGAAGAAATGCAATGAGTGGCTTGTGGGTTGAAACTCACATCTCACCGCACATCTATACAGACATCATTATTCAACTCCCCCCCCCAAAATATTTCCCCCAAAATATTTCCCCCAAAATATTTTGAAGGGCCTTTTTTTAACTTTATTTATTTATTTATTTATTTATTTTGGTTTCTGGGTCACATCTGGTAATGCTCAGGGGTTACTCCTGGCTCTACGCTCAGAAATCACTTCTGGGGGCCCGGGAGATAGCATGGAGGTAAGGCGTTTGCCTTTCATGCAAAAGGTCATCGGTTCGAATCCCGGTGCCC
>PVKC010018889.1:0-19397 GCA_004027635.1 Crocidura indochinensis
CAAAAAAACAAACAAAAAAAAGAGGAAAAAAAGGAATAGAAAGAAAAGAAAAAGAACTGAATTTATATAAGTGTAGGGGTTGGGGTACTCAAGCTTGCTCTGGGAAACTACACATCAAGGAATTAGTATGAACTACAGCAGGGGCAGCCCAGTGTTTTCTGTAAAAGGTGAGGAGAGAAATATTTTAGGATTATAAAATTATAAAATGGGGTGGGGGTGGAGGGATGATTTGTTTCAACTACCCAACCTTGCGTTGGCCCACAAAGCAGTAAACATTATGTGGGTGAATGGGGCCCAGCTTGATTCCAGTAAAGCAGTTAGAGGAGTAGGGACTAGAGAAGATTCAGCGCAGGGCTGCTGTAGGACCACTTCTGGTACTCTGAGATTTATATTTAAATACAGAACAACTCACTTCAGCTAGCTAAAACCTATAGTAGGGCCTGAGGACTGGGGAGGTAGCTCAAGATGAAAAATACTTGCAAAGCTTACTGAAGGCCCAGAGTTTGAGTCCCTGCAACCCATGGTATCCCTCAGGAAGCCAGTTCTCAGAAAACCAAGCCTTGATGGAGTGGCAACAGGCCCCACAGACCTGCTCGCTACAAGCCTACAAAAATATAAAAAGAAAGACAGACACTAAAGTTGCTGACTGACTCCAGTAGGAGGTTGTGAGGTGGGAGTGTCCGTGACCTGTGGGGCTTTCCATGTAGTTCTTGGAGGTCTCCTCTCTTCACTCACAGGCAAATCATCAAACATCAGGGCAGAGTTAAAGACAAGAGATTGAGGAACATCCTCTGGCAGTCCATTCCCAGTCCAAGGGTCCCAGCAAACAGCTTCTGAGATATGTTGTGAATTAGAAGTAACAATACTTTTTGTTGATATTCCATAAATATATTCCTTTACTACCTCACAAAAAAAGAAACCCCTAAAACACTGTCCTAATTCCAGGAGCACAAAGGAGCTGCTGACCATTCAGATACAAATGCTACCTGAATGTTAGAAGGAGACAGAAATGTGGAAGGCTGGAGTGGAAACCACGTACCTGGGCTGGACTCTTCAGGTGGGGGGCTGCAATCTGCACAGAAATGGAGGCGACACGGATGATTAAGGAGCAGCACATGGTTCGAACGCAACAATTCAATGCTTAGAGCAACTGCTTCAGCAGCTTGCAGTAAGGTGGCTGGATGGAAGCCAAGAGGCTGGGGCGTGTCAGCATCTTCTGCAGAAGCCACATGAGAGCACCAGCCACAGTCCATCCTGTGGGGGGACTTTGTGCCTGCTTCACAGTGTGAAGATTCATGTGGCTGAGACTTCACATCAAATGCTTAATAGGATGGGCAGACTAATGGGGCACAATGTGATATCACACCCACACCATTCACATTGCACCTGTGAGGCCCCACCTCACCTTCCACATGTAAGCATACTTGGAATGAGAGACACTGACCAGTACACTGAGGAGGCCATTGCCCTGCCAATCCAGGGATGCAGGCCCTAAACCCCCAAAATGAGGATTAGTAATGAAACCAATAGACCAAGAAGAGCCAAACAATGGCAATCTTCAGAACTGAAACCATGCTTTGAGGATTTGGGAGAAGTTTAGAATTCAGAAAGAAAACCAGTTCTAATTCTGTTTCATATGCCAGGAAGTACTCATTTCAACTTCACATTTCCCTTAAAAACTCTAAAACTGTCTGTTTACAGGGTGTGGGGTGTGCCGCTTTAAACAAGTTGGGAAAGAGATCATTTGAGGTAAAGGTTTATTTTTATGTTTAAACTCTCTGTACAAAGAATGTCTTTGGGTGAAAGGGTTGCTCTGATCCTCAAGGCTAGTGTAAACCACTTTTATGGAGATTTTTACAACTAGGATTGTCCTATCCTGTTAGGTACTCATCCTCACTAATCATCTTTGAATGACTTCTTAAGTCAGGGGGGATAGAAATGGAGTAAAATTCAAAGACCTTGGTAAATCAAAAACTCTTATTCTTAGTGCCCAGAGAGTTTGAGACCATCAGTCTAGGAGTGAAATAGACAGTGGTGTGGCAGGAGGGGGAGGGACTGAATGGAGCTGAGTGAAATTGTGCCAGGCCTTGAAATGAATCAAGTTTTTTTTTTTTCCAGGGCTCCATTGAGGAGGCCTGAGAGCCTATTTTTATGGTATCTTGGAGTGGTGATCACACACAGTAGAGTTGAAATCATTCCCATGAATTCAAACCTGGCTAAATAAAGTCATCTTCCAAATAAAGGGAGAAAGGGGTCCTTCTGGGACTTTTATTACTCAGCAATAGTTTATTACTTGTCTTAGGGCTGGTATCCCTGGAGATATGATGGCCAATATGGCTTTCTCTCCAGGAGCACACAAACTTAGGAAGATATGCCTGGAGTAAAACCAGAAATGGCAGTTAAAGAAACACTGTCCTGAGTTTCTGAATGCCTCTTGGAGCTGAGGAGAGTAGGAGAATGTATGAAGGTAATAGAGGCCACCAAGTCCAGCAGAAAGAGGGAGAGGAGAGGGGTTTAGGGAGTCTCCCTACTTCAGTTGGCAGGGTTCAGCCCCGGGTGATGTTTACCCCAGAACAGTTCTGTGGAGGGTAAACCAAGAGGTACAGAAACTCCAAGAACTCAGAACAAGGCAGAGAAATGTATCGGAAACTGACTTTTGTTCTAAAGTTGTCCAGTTAAGAGGCACAGGGCTGTTAGCATATTGTAAAGAGGCTACTCATTACAATATACATATCAAACAACTGCTTATAGCATATAAAGGGTCACAACAATGAAACCTGAACTGGCCCTTGAGGACAAGTGACTGAAGCCAGTGGCTCTTACTGAGTCTTACAGTCTCTGATTGAGTCAGGGGCTAAATAGCTTCCTAGATCTGCTGCTCAAGATGATATTTTTGTTTGGTGCTGGGCTCCCAGCCAGGAACTCATACTAGTGAAGCAGGGATGGTAGGGCTGGTCGATGCTGGCCTGTGCTCAGATTCCTAAGTGAAGGAACCCCCACAGTTCATGTTGGCATATGGTTTCATTCATTTCATTATACTGGTCAGCAGAATTAGGCTCTCTCAAATGTATGCCACATACTTCATTTCCACATCAGAGCTTATCTGTCTGGCTTACACAATTACATGTCCTCATGAATCACTTTAAATTTGCATTTAAATTTGTCTGCATTTGGAAATACACAAAGGGCTAAAAAAGACACTTAACTTAGGATTATATTAGTATATCTGACTAAACATACTATCTCCTGAATTAAAAAATAGATCTAACAAATGGCTACAACTGTAGAGAAAAAGTTAAATTACAAGACAACATTAAAGAGAAATGAGAAATAAACTTTCTGGAAGTTTGAAAAAGAAACAATGCACACTTAAAAATGAGAACATGAACAGAGACGAAAGAACTCTGTGAGCCAATCAGGGGAGTGAGGAACAGAAGTGATATTGTCAAAGACAGGAAGTGGAAGATGTGAACACAGATCGACAGCCTGAGTGGAATCGTGCCTTGGAACAGACTGCAGGCAGAGTAGAGATGTGAAGGGCACTTTCCACACAAAGAAGTAGTGACTGAGAGGCTCTGATAAAGGAAAACCACTCTTGAAGAAAGGCTCAGAATTTAAAGATCTTGACTGTATGAAGGCTAGCCTGGTACCTCGAGGCCTTAGTTGTTATAGTGTGACACCCACAAAGGATAGCACAGAGGAGGCAGGAGTTAGTCTCAGCTGTTAGGTCAATAACCACCCCGGCTCACAATAAAAGGTAGAGAGCCCCGAGCTGCAGGGAACAAAGATCTGCTTGTTCCAAGAGCAAGTTTCAGTGTGAGAAGACTCTGGGTGAGGCAGAGAAAATGGTTTCTGGAATAGACAATGTCCCACCATCTAATAGTCCCACGTGGAGGTTGGCATCCAAGTGGGGAACCTAACTCAGCATCTTCAGAGACAAACGTGGACTCTGCCATCAAAACTATCAATAAGTTCCAAGGCATTGGGCCTCTGCTGGATGGAAGTTCTCTTACACAATGACCACCACAATGACCACTGTAGGACCTGTTGAGAGCTGTCACCAGCAATGTCCCTGCCTATGTCACCCTTTCTTGGGCTGGTCATGCTCAATGGCCAATAATGAATACAATAGCCAAAATCATTCCTAAACCACCTGAATTCTAGGTTTGTAGATTTGTCTGGCAAAGCAGACAAGCTCAGGCTTGTCTCACTGCCATACCTGTGATCCTAGAATTCTGAGAGCCATTGGCTGCCAGAACTGCAACTTCACATGCAGACTCCCATGGCAGGGGTTGAGGGGCACCAACTCACTCACTGCCTGCTGCACTGAGCACTGCAATACCCTTCCCTGCCTGCAGACCCTCCCTGCAGTCTGTATGGGGAGGGAGGATGGCATGGAGTCAAAGATACACAAACAGATGGATATGGCAGAGATGGACAGGGTGAACACATACGCACATGTGGTCGGGTGAGGATGGCATGCAGTAGAGGGAATGGCGAAGGGACATGGCGAGGAGGGGTTGTCGCAGCAGGCATTCTCCGGGTGGATCCAGTAGGCACGGCTGCCTTGGTTACCTTTCTTGCTGGTACAGCTACCAGCTGGGGGCAAGACATCGTCGCAGTCCTCCCCCTGTAAACGCTCCTTCTGCAGCAGCTTGTCCACCCGCTGAATGATGCACTCAAGGCTCTTGTCCACATTCAGCCACACTTTTTCCTGCCAAACCCAAAGGACCCAGCTGGGTCAGCTCTCCCCAGAGAAAGACATAGAAAGCAAACCAAACCACCCCCAGGGCTTCATCTCAGCAAACCATAAGATTTACAAAGAAAGATTTTTAAGGATCAATGTGTTTCCTTTTACATTCTCATCTGCTTCTCTGGTGAGGGTTTCTTGAGTAAGTGTTTAGGGGTCCTTAGAGCCACACCCAGAGATCTTTAGTTTGACTCTGAGGACCAGAATGTTCAAGATTGGGCCTGGCTTGGTGGTGCTGCCAGAGTATAGTAATGCTGGGGCAACCAGGGCCACACCCAGAAGTGCCCATGGGAACACCCAGTTAGCAGATAAAAATGAGGGCCTTCTTGCGGAGCCGAAATAACTCAGTTGGGAGAGTGTTAGACTGAAGAAAAATGAGGGCCTCTTGCTTCCCAGGGATGTGCTCCAGCCCTGGCCCTTTCTTGGCTTTTAGAATACTCCTGGTCACTGTTTTGACACTCTGGGAGATGTCTGCCTGGCACTATCCTGGAATATTTGAATTCAGGCAGAAGGACCATGGGCCCATAGAGGCAGCCTTTTTTTCTGGCTGCCCAACCAGCTCTGAGTATGGCTCAACTCCTCAAAAGAATAAATTATGTGGAAACAGCCTCCGTCTCACAACAGGTAGTCTAGGAACTCTCTCTCACAGAGAGCAGGAGCTGGGATGCAAATTTGCTAGACCTGGAGCCACCTCTGAGGGGGGATGCTGGAAAGAGTCAAAGTATTTTTCCACCCAGTCTCAGCAGTAGATGTCAGGCCAGCGGACTCACCCACTCTTCCTCGTGCCAGTCTACCTGCAGAGAAGAGCGGCTGTTCCTGCCTGTCCACCTGGCCATGAGGGTGTCCTGATCGTTTCTGAGCATCACCTGTTCCTCCTCTGTTGAGGTGGGTGAGGCCTTGGAAGCAATATAGTCAGGGCGTGCTGCATTCAGTCCATGGATGGAGTTAGCCAGAAGCTTGCAGTCACAGACTGTGACCAGCTGCCGGGTCTGTGGACACAGCAGACATAGGTACTGAGACTCCAGCCCAGGAGTGCAAGGTCTGTCTTCTCTGATAGCTCAGGAACTGGCTTGAGTCTGGCATTTCTGCCTTCTCCACAGCACACACAGTCACAGGCTGCAGACCTCTGAGGTAGAGGCAGATATATCATTTTTGAGCCACACTAGGAGAGGAGCCTACTTGCCCTCATTGGTTCCCTGGGGGGTCCCCTGTAGTCTAGATACAAAGCTTTATTGCAGTTGCTGAGGCTTCTTCATATTTTTGCATTTTAGCATCTAATAGTTAAAGAGCCATGATTTCCCTTGCACAGAGGAATTCTGTGGAGAATTCTTTTGGGATGGCTCTGTGGAAATCCACATGCTTCAGAGGTCTGAGAGGCTCATCCGTTCAGTTCTGACAATATCTTGCCTCAAAGTAGATCTAATGCCCACTTCTGTAACACGGAGATAAAAAACATGACATGTTCTGATCAGGAACATTTGCCCCAGTGTAGTGTGTTTATATGTGGAGAGAGAGAAACTAATTTGATCTAATATATCCATTCTCTCAGTTTGAACCAATACTTTGTTTCCTATTTAGGGTTTACTTTTTGTTTGTGTTTTGGAGTCATACCTGACCATACTCAAGTGCTCAGGACTTACTTACTCCTGGCTCTGTGATTTAGTATAACTTAGGACAGGGCTGAGAGATCATATAAATCAAGAGCGTGGCTACTGTCTTATTTCTCCAGCCCACGTGTAGTTTAAAGTGGAGGAAGTTGTCAGGGCCACACCTGATGGTATTCAGGGATCAAACTTGCATGCTGGCATGCACTCCAGCCCTTTAAGCTTTCTCTCCAGTCCTTATTATTCTTAATCAGGATCAAAGTGTAGTTAAACCTAGGTTGCTGATAAAATCAGTACAACTATATTATCTGCATTTTATTTCTGTATAACTCAGTTTCTTTTTTTTGAATATCAAGTACAACAGAAATGTGCAGAGAAGGCAGTAATAGAGGCCTAAAACAGGCCCAATCTCCACATCTCCATGAAGCAGTCTGGGAGTCACCAAATCTCTTTTAGGTCTTTGTGGAAAATAAATCTGAAGGTGGGACTTCAATATCATCCCAATACCAGCCATGGAATAAGGCAAAAAAAGAGATCCTGGGGTTTCTAGAAATCCAAGTGCATTTATTTCCCCTTCCTACTTTTCCCCCAAACATATAGTCACAGCCACACAGTTCCTCCTACCTTGTCTGCCAAGATGGCAAGCGTTCTTTCCAGGCCAGTGGCAGACCTGTCCTTGGCTGCCCTTGAGAGCCGCTCTGCATAGTAACTCACTTGGGTTTTTAGGGTGTTGATCTGGGCAATGATTTCCTTGGCTCGGACAATGTCCTGTGGGATGTAGATTATAGACTGGCAGCCGGATGACGTGCTAAAAAAGGACAGGAGCAGATTCAAAGGGAGTCTCAAAGTGAGGAGAATGACAACATTGCCCTTATCCCACCTGACAACCAAAACAGAACAAAGCATGAGTCTCAGGACTAAAGGAAGTCTTGGGAGAGCCTTTATCTCTCTGGGGCAGAAGATTTTGATGTAAAAGCTTTCTTATGTGTATGTGTGTCTGTACCTGCATCATGTGTATGTATAAAGACTGAATCCAGTCACTACCCAACCATTCATGATAGTTCATATGCCAACTTCTAAACAGTACTGAGGTGCAGATCAGATCTACTAATCTGGGGCTGGGGGTGTGGTCTATTTCAGTGAGGGGGACTATCCTACATGCTAGACCCAGCCTAAGGACCCTGTGCAGTTCACTCAGTCCACTGGGACTGGGAACTTTCTGTGCACATGTGCACAGGCTTTTCCCTTCCACCTCTACCAATGTGTTCTTCCCCAGCTGGACTCCATCCCCTTGCCTCTGTTCCAGAACATACTGACTTTGAGAAATAAAGCTCCATCTGATGCAGAGGTTGAGAAGGCATCCAGCAGCACGTGCAGCATGGGATTTGGTGTCCCTGTAGCCCCACCTGAAACACACAGCAGGATCCAGAGCACCCCTTCCCCCAAGCTTCACTGTATAGAGGGGGGGGTCTGGCTCTGCTGGTTGAAGATGAGAAATTGCTCATCTTGCAGGTGAAATCCTACATCAATCTAATATTAAAAATCTTCCAAGGGGTCTCTCAGACTGAGACTCAGGATAACTGGGCAATTCTGTCCCAGCCAACTTAAAGGTATAGCTACAACTTCCCTGCTTGCTCCCTTGCTAGCTCATTCATTCTCTGCAGAAGTGGGGATAGGGCATTAGGCTACATACATCAACTGCTGGCTTTCTAACTCCACATGTGACTGCGGGCCTTCCCTGGTTTCCTGTGAACCCATGATGTGGTTTTCTGTGACTGAAGAAATATGACTGAAGAAATCTTGTGGATGTACTCCTCTGCATAAATGTACTGAAACTGAAACTTCTCCTACCCGGAGGAGTCCTGGGTCTCCCTGCCCCAGAGTGGGTGTTTGGAAGCTGAAGACTAGCACCTGGGGGTGGCTAGTCTGTCCTCATCTGGTAGGAGACTACTGTGATCTCAAAATGTGAGCCTGTGGGTCCCCAGGAGTATCTCAGTCTTTGGGAAATAAAATTGTTGGCTGGTCTCCTCCAAGAGCTAATCCAGGAGAAAGTGGGAGAAGGTGGAGGAAGGATTCACCTGCCACCATTTCCTCTGACAGAAGGGCTGCAGAGTCAGGGTGGCACACAATCCCATGGACACTTTGGAAGGGGTCTGCCAAGGAGCTGTCCACTCCTTCTTATCATGGAACATGGACAAGCATGCAAAAATGTAAAGCTAAAGCACCCTGGAAAGAAAACGCAAAGCCCAAGCCCACACACAATAGAGACGATGAATCTGCCAGAAGCCCATGCAGCAGACTGTGATGAGGCCTGTGTGGCCTGACACAAGTCATTCCACAACAGAGTACACAGGACTATGTTCCAATCTGCAAGCACTTTTCCAAATGAATAGTTGCCCTTTCAGATGATTCCATCCTCAAGAAAAGGACCTGCAAACCAGGACGTATGAAATTCAGTCCTTCCCAGGGTCAAGACTGAGAGCACAGTTGTATATTGTATGTTGTATGCTGCCATGCTATATAGTCTGAGGGGCACTTAAGCAAATATTTACCCTCCTCTGTCTCACCTTGTGTCCTTTGGGCCACATCCTAATAAAGATAAAGTGGGATTTACAAGGCACCATGGGGCAACATATGTGGAATCATTAAATTCAGAAAGGTGCTGTGTAGGGGGTCAGGAGTCTAGAAGCATGTGTTCTCAACCACAAATCTTGAAAAGAGATGTCAACTAGGGGCATGGGAGGACTGTGATCACAATTGTCATTTTCCATGTCCTGTGCAGAGCACTGAGGATACCTAGAACAGAGTCTTGGTCTCGTAGTGTCCCTAGCTCTGAGATATTATCTGGCACTGCAAAGTAACATTTTTAACATTATTTTATGAGATAACTAGATCTCATAAAAGTGAAAACTAGCTTCATTCCTGCAATAGGTGAAATAGGAATGAAAAGGAAGAGTTCAAAGTTTCCTCCCGACCTTTTTGGGTGTCTGGTAGTGCTTGGGGCTATTCCTGTCTCAAGAGTGACCCCTGGAAGTGTTAGAGGAACCATATTCAGTGCCAACGATTTAAACCAGGGTGCTGCCTAAGTTTCTTTTTTCTGCAAGTAGGCAGATAGAGTTTTCCAATCACACCAGTGAATTAACCTGGATTCCCAGCATGAAAAGTAGTGTGGCCAGGTCCTCATTCAGTGATTTTTTTTCGGGGTGGGGATGAAATTGGGTCTCAGTCGATGGTGCTTAGGGATCACTTCTGGCAGGGCTCAAAGGGCCACATGAGATGCCAACTTTCTAAAGTCGATGGGTCCATGTAAGGCAAGTACCTTACCCACTGTACTATTGCTCTGGCCAGTTCAGTGAAGGCAGCATGAACCACTGCCAGGTTTGGGAGGTACAGGGGGAAAGGGCTATTCATTATCAAAGAATGTTGCAGTTGGAAGAGAACTGTGCTCATGAAGTTGTAACTAGAAGCCCCAGTGTCACTGAGGGAAAAGCACCGCAAGGGAAGGAGACAGCACAGGCTTTCCCTGCACAAGAGCAAGACCCCAACAGACACGCTCTCAACAGACAGAAAACTCACCAACACTCCTCAAAACTGCTAAAGAAAAGAACCAAAATAAAGTATTAACAATTTGTTAGAACATATCAAATGTAACACCCCAAACTAAAAAGGCCAAGTTTTCCCTGTCAAAATAAGTTCAGTTATGTTGAGGTCCTGACACTAAGGATGGAGTGAATGAAACAGCCCACCATGTTGATATATGATGGTGACATTGGGACTTGAGCTCAGGCCCCAGAAGTCATGTCACTGGAGGGCAGGAGAAACTGAATGAGGAAATCATTTCTGCAGTGAAACTGTATTAGGAGAAAACTAAATAGATGAGATTATATTTTGGAAAACTACTACAGATACTTGGAGAATAAGGATTTTGGAAATGAACATGTGAGGTCCTCAATATCAAGAGTCCAGCTGTCCTGGCACAGAATAGTGAGTTGGTATCCCTCTTTACTGGCTTTCTGCTCCAAGGCCCTCTTCAACCTCCCTCAAACTCCACACAGCCACATGCAATGAAGCAACAGACACACGGTTGATCACTAACTGGCTGTGCAGAGCCACGGTGGGTACAGGAAGCTGCATCTTTAATTCTTGGAGGAAAAGGGATTTTTGGGAGCCCTCAACTGGGCTATCTCCCTGGTTTGCCAAGAGGAGCCTTGCTGGGTACTCATAAAGATTAAGGAGGCTGGCCCTGAAAGTGTAATCTCTTTCATCACCTGGGTCTTTCTTTTGTAATTTTTTTTTAAATAATTTTGGGTCACACTCAATGGTGCTTGAGTGACTTCTGGATTTGCACTCAGGATTCTGAGCCTTTTTTGCTCTTCCTCCTCTGGTCTTGAGGCTCCCTTAGCTATAGGCAGTCCATACACCATGGTGTACTTGATCATGCTGATAAGCTCAACCTTATCAGCATTACTCTCTGTACTCTCTGTAGCCTTTCACCTACGCTCTGATATACTCCAAGATCACTTCCTTTCATTCAGGTCCTAATCCCTGTCACAGCAGAGTGAAGGTGATGACCTTCCAGCTCAGGGCTGGTGCCTACACTGTGCCTGACCTCTTTGACAGATGGACTGTGCTCTCTTGGTCTATACTTTTTTTTCCCTCAACCCATTTCATTCTCAGTGGATACAACTAATATTCTCAGCCCCAGCCAGAGACTATTTTATGTATTTTTAGCTGGTGCCTTCTTACCTAAAATCAATCCCTACAATCCCATCTTCTCTCCTTTCCCTTCCAGATCTATCCCACTTCTGCCCATCTGCTCTAGCACTTTATTCCATTTAGTTCTGTTCTGTCTTGCCTCCCTCTTTTTTATTTCCCCTATCAGTCCAGACAGACTCTTATCATATTCATTCTCCTCAGACACAAGGCATATTTTTGTTTTGTTTTCTTTCAGGGGCCACATCTGATGGTATTCATGCTTACTCCTGGCTCTGTACTAACAGATCATTTCTGATGTTGGGAGTTGTTACTGGGTCGGCAGTGTGCAAGACAGGTATAGTACCCACAGTACTATGTCTCTGGCCCAGACCTCAGGCTTTAATGCTAGTTCCTCAACTTCACCATTCACGGATCTTATGTGATCATCTAAACTCACTGCTTCTGCTTCTTCTACTCATATCCTGAGATCTATCGAAACCGTCCAGTTACCATTTGAACACTCTCAATGTTTTCTCCAAAGCTCTCTTTCTTCAGAATTCAGTGTCCTATATATTTGTTTCCAAGTCTGACACCACTAACCCAAATTAGGTGTATTGAGTATCCAGACAAGTTGAGATCTCCTTTGGGTTCGAATAAAATGTCAGCCTGGTACCACTGCTCAGGCACATGTCCTGCATACATTAAGCTGCCCTGAAGGGCAGAAATCCTTCTCTCCCAGAAGCATCCTGCTTCCCTGCTTGCTTTGCCCTTCTCCAACATGCTTCCTACACAGGAAACTTATATTCTCCTGAGTCTTTATAAGGGGATACAGAAACCTATAGTCCTTTGGAGGAAGATGCTAGCTCCTTTCCACTGACAGCCAAGCTAAAGGGAATCAGCCATGGGCAGTTGCTGGGAGCTTCAATCTCAAGGTATTTTTCAATTTCATGTCCACGTCACAGGGACGCACAACTAACGGGCACTCTCACCAACCCAGCTCAGCTGCATACACAGACAGTAGCACAGGAGCCATGGGCAGCGCCTCCAGCCACGCAAAAGCAGACCACACGGCTGGATGGTTGTGCAGTCATACTTCTGTGGATTTTTTTTCTTTCTGTAATCAAGTAAGCATCAGGCTGTCCTACAAGGATCACAAACACTACTTACTGTTTCTTGGTCTCTTCAAATTTGTGCAGCTTTTTGCGAAGACCTCCTGATTTAAAGCCTTGGCAATGAGCAGCAGGTGCTCCAATGGTGACAACATCATAGTTTTGATCTGAATGACAAAAACCTCTCAACCGTTACTCTGGGTTCAGACCTGTGGACAAGCCAACTACAGGGAAAAGTACACAGCTCTGGGGTTCAAAGCTGAACAGCTGAGGACTCCCTGGATTCCAAGGGTAAGCCAAGAATAACTGGATAAGCCAAGTGTCTCTGGGGCCCACACTATCATTTCATCAAAAAGAGGTTCTAATGCCTGGGGAAGAGGTAGGAGGGTGTCACAGTGGCCCATGCAACTTCCCAGCAACTCAATTTACATTATCCCTTTGGAATGACCTTTCTCTGAGGAGAGTTGAGAGGAAGCAGCTGAGTTATATGGGTGCTGAGAACCCTTGGAAGAGAGCTAGATAGTGCCAGGCCTCTTCTCCTACAGGTTTCCCAAACATACAGCGAAGGGGTCAAATCCAGAGAAAGTTAGATAAGATCCAAGAAGTGAGACAGAAATTTAGTTACCTGATCCTCCATCATCTTGAACTCTCATCCTCTGTATGTGCAAATTTGTAGGAACAAATTCTAATTTTTTATCTGCTTTCAAACTGCTTGCTTTAAACGAGGGACCTAAGAAACATAATATGAAAAAAACAAAGATCAGCAAGTGGTAGACTGTACTGACAAAGGGTGAGCAGAGAGCCAGGAGATGTAAAGAAGAGGTCTGAGGCAGCAGCGATCTTAGACATTATGAGCTACCCAGGAACACATCTCACTTCCAAAAAGGTAGGAGAAATACTGAAGGAGAGCAGCTCCCTGGCCAGAATACTGGTGCTAGGTGCTGGGTGGTAAGTGGAGCCATGCAGAACCAGCTTCTGAAGGTTGTAGCAAAATACCAGGCCCGCCTACAACTTGGTTCTTTATAGGGAGATTATACACAAATACATGATTTGTCCAACACCTCAGCAATAACACTTCTATAAAAAGCACATGGGCCAAGCAAGGCAATGTCCATTTCAATACTCCACTGCCATCCGTGAAGATATAAGAACACAGGTCAGCAGTACACACCATTTCAATTATGAATGTGTCTGTGTGTGGTGATGGGGGGGAGTGGTGCAAAAGGAGGAGGAAAATCTGCTAATATTCTTTTAGAAAATAATAAAAATTAGTAAGAGTTTGTCCAGCCCTTAACTAGTCCAAAATATCAATATTAAATCCCTTTAAATAAAAATTCTGAGCTCTTGGGGGCCGGGCGGTGGCGCTGGAGATAAGGTGCCTGCGCTAACCTAGGACGGACTGCAGTTCAATCCCCCGGTTCCCCATATGGTCCCCCATGCCTGCCAGGAGCGACTTCTGAGCGAATAGCCAGGAGTAACCCCTGAGCGTCACCGGGTGTGGCCCAAAAAATAAAAAAAATTCTGACCTCTTTGGAGAGGAAAAATTGAAGCACTACCCAGATATAGAAACATAAGACCCTACCTAGAAAAGTCTGGAGCTCTCAGAAAAGTGAAAGATATGAAGAAATATATTAAATTATGAAAAGATCATCAACAGTACAAGGGATGAGATTACGAGGGGACATCAACAGTGCAAAGAATGAATGAGAATTGGGAACCGTACAATTTATTCATATAATAATGACCAGATTGACTTTTATGCATGCAAAGCCCCATGGGAAAAAACATTTTGGAAGAATTGTTCAAAAGTTCCTTCCCAAAGCCATATGGGACTTGCTCCTTTAAACCTATGTTCTCCCTTGAATATGTATCTTACTTGCTGGCCTCTAAGTTTCTTGCTTCTGCAGAGCCAACAATACTGAAAACCGTAGTCCAAACTATAACCATACTTAAAAGGTAGGTGTCAAAAAAGGGAGGCTGCAGAGTGGAGAGAACCTGAAACACTGGAGGAGGAATTGATGTTGAAACACTGTATGTGTGATACTCAGCTACAAATAATTTTGTAAATCACACTGTAATAATAAAATTCTTTAAACAAATAAGTAAAAGACTACAATTGTTTGGTTAAAAAAAGGGTTTAAAGGAAAACCTATTAAAACCTAAATTTTACTTGAAATAGGGAAGGAGAGAAGACTAAAGAGAGTGATAAAGTATATAAAAACAAAAAGTAAGTTCTCCATTTGGGGAAAGGAAACAAATAAAGTCTTAAACTATTCCCTAAGTGTTTCAAAAGTCAAGTCATTCAAAGCAGGTATTTCTACTTTTTTTAGCCTTAAAATGGAGAGTTACACTTAGTCATATGTTCAGGACAACTTTTCTGAAAAATCCAGAAAGCAAAGGACATGTCCCTGGGCACATCACAGGTGCTACAATCAGACAAAATAGAAGAATAGCACAAGAGCTTATCTTGCCCAAGTATTCTCTCCAGTGGGCTGCTTTGGCAGATGACATCATAGGAGAAATTCTCAATGCAATTCATAGACTTTTCTCCTTAATTCAGACCTGAAAAATCCAATTTGAAAGAATTCACACCTACGTGAGACTCTATTTTTAAAGGTCTAATAGAACATCTGTCAGTGAGAGCCACTGAGCATGAGAGGATGCAGGACTTCTTGCCAGAAAAAAAACAGCCCAGGTGTGTGTGTGTCGCGTGCCCACCTTTGTACTGATGAAGGTCTGTCAAGTTCTCCTGGTAGGTGAGGATGATGGTCTGGTACTGCGTGATGATCTGGCGCCGGAGGCTCTCCCAGCATGGGGACAGCTCTCCCAACTCCTCCAGTTCACACACTCTGCAATGGAGACACACATGTGCATCACACCAGAGAACCCATTCACTTTTGAGGGAGATACTAAGCCCAACCAATGAGAACAGAGACAAAGTTTTCATGGGGGTGTCATGATGCACAGGGAGGCTGGGGAGATAGTGACATTGCAGTCTCCCAGGCCCAGGGCCAGTTCTAGGAGAAGCAGCTGTTTGACGGGCAGGCCACTGGCCCATGAGAAAATGGAAAAGCTTCTCAGAGACACTCAAATTCTGAAGGAAAAGGAAGTGGAAGCAGGGAAAGGAGCAGATTCAGGGCTCGAATCCTTACACAGATGTTCCTAGGCCGGGTTACACTGACTGCAGCCTACCAGAGCTTGCATAGCCTAGGACATATGGTCAATAGAGAACTGGAGCCTGCCAACAGAGGTGCAGCCCCCCCCTCCCCCTCCAGCTCTGGAGCCTCTCACCACTCTTTCTATCTTTAGAGCTCCGTCTTGTAAAGCTGCCGAAGAGATGGCTCTGGGGAGCACCTACACCTGCTCCCCAGCAAAGGGCCCTTCTGGCCCATTAGCACCTATACTACATATGGGATAAGGACCATGGGAGCTGAGCCCTCACTGTGTCTTCCTTTTGCTATCCAGCTGAAAAATAGCCTGTCTAACTCTAATAATGGCACAGGCAAGAGTGGAGAGAAAGACAAGCGTGAGAATCTGTTATCTCCAGAAAAATGAAATTGTTAATTAGAACTGAAAATAATAGGACTGGAGAGACAGTACAGGGGAAGGTGCTTGATTTGTATTTAGCTAGCCTGCTTCAATTCCTTTCCTCAGCTGCACTGGGTCCCCTAACCCCACAAGAAGTGATCCCCTAATTCCACTAAAAGTAATTCAGCCACTTGGGGCCAGAGCAGTGGCGCAAGCGGTAAGGAGTCTGCCTTGCCCGTGCTAGTCTAGGATGGACTGTGGTTTGATCCTTCAGTGTCCCATATGGTCCCCAAGCCAGGAGTGATTTCTGAGCACATAGCCAGGAGTCACCGGGTGTAGCCCAAAAATCAAAAAAAAAAAAAAAAAAGTAAATGAGGAGTAAACCTAAGCCCCCATTTAAAAAGAAAAAACTGAAATAACAACTATATAAACTTTCTTGGCTTGACAATAAATAATAGCTATATAATCAGAATAACAAAAATACAAAATTTTTTTTAACATCAAAAGAGTCAACACTATAAAAGCCAACACTATATATACACTATAGTATAAGCATGTGATCCAAACTATTTCTGTTTGTCAGATCACTTGTTTTGGCTTTGGGGCCACACCCAAAGGTACTCAGGTTTTATTCCAGGTACTTTGCTCAGGGCTCACAACTGGTTGTGTTCAGGAAGCACTTTTGGCAAGACTCCAAAGTAAAAAATTTTTTAAAATGAGTTTGGTAAAGGAGGTAAGTGGTGAGAGGGAGGAAATGTGAGCTCATTGGTGGATAGAAACTGACATGAGATGTAGGTCTGTGGAAAATGACTGTCTGAAACCTGTTATTAGCAGCTTTGTAAATCATGGTGCTTAAATTTCTCTCTCTCTCTCTCTCTCTCTCTTTTTTTGGTGCTTAAATTCTTAAAAGATTATACATACAACTATTTTATCATTTCAGAAATACTTTTCGAGATCTAGTAAACTGTCTAATGCCAATAAAATTAAAGTGTCATGATATTATTAGGAAATTAGCAAAGCTGAGGTGAAGGACAGCCAGTGACGGCCACAGTGACAGCCATGGGACAGCTATGGGACTGCCTGGCGCACAGAGCAGCCCTATTCCACCATTTGCTCTGTTTACTTGGTGTCTGCATCTCTGAACTACATCTCTGAACTGCCCCCACCTCACAACCTTATCACATCTGGGCTGTGTGGCCCCATTCTCTTCATTGTCTCCTACCATCTGGGGCTGTATGGCCCAGTTCTGTGTCACTGTCCCTCACCATCTGGGGCTGTGTGGCCCAATTGTTTGTCACTCTCTTCTACCTTCTGGGGTTGTGTGACCCAGTTCTGTGTCATTGTCTCTAATCATCTGGGGCTTTGTGGCCCAGTTTTCTTCCCTGTCTCCCACCATCTGACTCACAAAATCCTGCCCTACCGAGAATAGCTCATGCCCCCTGGATGGTGTTAAACAACAACAAAACCTACCATATACCAAAGCACTTTTTAATGAATGGACTTTGTTTTTTGTTTTTGGCCAATGTCCAGCTGTGTGCTGGGCTAACTCTTAACACTATGCTCAGGGCTCTCTCTTGGTGGGTCTCAGGGGACCATACTGTATGTTGGGATTGAACAAGTTAGCTGGCCACATGCAAGGCAAATGCTCTACCTGTTGTACACTTTCTCTAGCCCAAAAATGAATGGATTCTTCAGTTAGATGACACCAAATTCTGGGAAATGATTCTATATTTTAAATTACAATGTACAAACTGAAGGTCTATCTATGGAAGGGTATATTACAGCTATGTAACAAATATGCAAAGTTGAAAGGAAATTCTTTCCTTAGGATATTTCTATAAAATGTGTACCTAATGGAGAAAGCAGTTTGTTATTTTTTTTTTTCATTTTTCTATGCATTCAAATTTCTTTCCTTATAAAATACTATGCTGTGTTTTGTTGTTGTTTTATTTTGTTTTGGGGCCATACCTGGTGGTGCTCAGAGGTTACTTCTGGCTCTGCACTCAGAAATCACTCTTGGCAAGCTTGAGGGACCATATGGGATGCCGGGAACTGAACCTGAGTTCATCCCGGGTCAGTCATGTGCAAGGCAAAAGCCCTACCACCATGCTATCTCTTTGGCCCTGTGCTGTGTTTTGTGATTTGGTGTCAGTGTATGTGGTGGATGGAGGGCAGGCAGAGATTCTATTTTGTGTGGCAGGTAGAAATGATGAATTTTCTAGCAGATAGGAAAAATACTCTATGGTGCCTGAATTACTCTCCAGATTCTCCTGCCTGAGAAAAACATGTGTGGAGCTGAGGGATATGGACAGCCACTGGCCTTTTACCCATGAAGTCATGAGCAGGAAACTAACAGCGATCTCTAAATTCCTAGGCCAATTGAGAGGAGAAGTGACAAAGGGATAATTAGGTCACAGAGCCTGAGAGTCAGGCACAGAGTGGGTGCTTCTGGAATTCTCAAAGTCCTATCATCAACCCCCAAAACAGAAGCATGACAAACTCTGGCCAGAGCAGGCAAGTGACAAAGGTGCGGTGAGCCTGGCCTGCTTGATGCTGGGGCTCTAGCCCACATACTTGCTGGTTTTCTGAGAGTGAGTGAAGGGGCCTCACCTGGCTGCATCTTCCTCTAGCAGGAGCTTCACAAACTGGCGGGGCACGTGCAAGGAGAGGGCACTCTCTGCCATCTGCTCCAGGATCCGCAGGTGGTTCCCGTCGGTGGTGGGGAAGCGGTACATGCGGCAGATGGCACCGCCGAACACTGAAGTGGGTAGTGGGGAAGACAGAGGCTGTGTGAGAGCTGCTATGGTGTAGGCCTGCCAGGTGGTCTATGCCTCTCCAGACCCTCAACAGTGCTGACACCCTCAAGTCATTCTGCTGTTCATTGCAAAGGAATGGAAAGCATGAAAACCGCCCAAAACACCAGGTGTCTGACCTAAGTGTGTCCCTGTCCCACATGCAATCTACTTGCTTCCAAATACCTGACTTCAGTGAATGGGGTGTAAGGACTAGAGAGCTCTACTACAAATTAAGTGAAAGATAGAAATAGAAAAAGAAAGGCTCATTCCTGGAGTATGTCTCTATACTGGCCAAAGAATGGCCCTGGTTTGGCTGGGAAGGAAAGGTGACGTGAGCTCAAGTAGACACACAAGTGGCTGAGGACCAAGGGAAGAAGTTCTTTACCTGATTTCAGTAAGGTATCTTTTCGCAAAGAAGCATACTTGGATCGAATTCCCAATGCCTCTGTCAAACTTTCATCAACAGGCAGAACCATCTAAAGCCATACAAAAATAGTAAAAGAAAACTGTGAGACTCGAATGATTCCAAAGCATTGAGGAGAAATAGTGGCTACAATGTATGAGAACTCAACAATCACATCCACCAGTAATCGTATTTATAACCAACGTAGAGCAATATTGTTATACTTCTATATGAAATATACAGTCCCAGTCACCTCAGTTAACCTCTTTATTCCACTCATGGTTTTCTAGAACAGGTGTCTTAAGAGTAAGTCACTCCATCTTGTGTACAACAGAGAAATGGGCTTATTTTGGGCACAATGCAATAACACTGTGCTTGACTATGACTATTTGTCAGTATTAAGAACTAGAATGGGGGCCCGGGAGATAGCATGGAGGTAAGGCGTTTGCCTTTCATGCAAAAGGTCATCGGTTCGAATCCCAGTGCCCCATATGGTTCCCCGTGCCTGCCAGG
>PVKC010018890.1:0-19400 GCA_004027635.1 Crocidura indochinensis
AAGTATTACCAGTGAATTCTGCTTAACATTTAATGAAGGCATGACATTTATTTCTCTAATCTCTTTCAAACAAAGAATAACTATTTCCCGATTAAACCTATAAAATAGTTAAAAAAATAAAAAGTATGCAATGGAATGTTACAAGTGAACTTCATTTCAAAGGTACAAAAAGATACTTAAAAGTTAACAATAAGGGGCCTGGCGGTGGCGCTGGAGCTAAGGTGCATGCCTTACCGCGCTAGCCTTGGATGGATCCCGGTTCCATCCCCCGCCCCATATGGTCCCCCAGGCCAGGAGCGACTTCTGAGCGCATAGCCCGGAGTAACCCCTGAGTGTCACTGGGTGTGGCCCAAAAACCAAAAACAAAACAAAACAAAAAAAGTTAACAATAAGAAAAACAAAACCAGTCAGCTCAGCCAGTGTAAATTGAGTAGGTTATAAACAAACAAACACATACATAACTAATTAATAAAATGAATATAGCAGGAAGTATTTAAACAATTAGGATAAATGTCTAATATTCCTGATCCTGCTTTATTGGAAGCATCACAGGTTGCATCTTAACACCAGGTGTATGTAGTAGAGGATCTCATCAAATATTGATGTGACCCTGCTAATTCCTGACACTAGAGGTAACATATCCTTGGGTTTTGCATATAAAATTGCATCAAGTTTTTGGTTTTGATTTATCTGATTTGAAATCATCCATTTACACATATCTTGCTTGTGAATGTCTAAATTATATTTATAATCACTTTAAGCAGACTCAACCCAAAGTGTCACTCACTCTTCATTGTAACAAACTGTGGTTATCCAAAAAATGGCAAATTATTTATAAATATTTAAAAAAATAAAAAAAATACATAAAAGAAACTAATATTTACTAATAGTGAAATAAGGGGCTGGAGCAGTGGCACAGGGTGTAAGGCATCTGCCTTGTTAGGACGGACCGCGGGTCGATCTCCTGGTGTCCCATATGGCCCCCCAAGTCAGGGACGTTTTCTGAGCGTATAACCAGGAGTAACCCCTGAGCATCACCAGGTGTGCCCCCCAAAACAGACAAACAAACAAACAAAACATCGTGAAGTAAACCTAACTGAAAATGTAACAGTCTGTTACTCAACACATTATAGTCAAAATGATACATTTGATTCGAAAATGTAAGTAGTTACCGAGATTTGAGAGAGAATGAATAGAGTTTTATGTATTTTTTGTGTTTTTTTTTCTCTGTATATTTGTTTGTTTTGTTGTGAGCCACATCAGGATATGCTAATGATTTACTCCTGACTCCTGACTCTGTGCTCAGAGATCAAAACTTATTCCTGAACAAAGAGTCTAAAGAAAGTCTGGAACATTTCATGGTGTAGAACCAACTGACACCTAAAAAAACTAGCATTTGATATCATGCATATACCTTGGACAAAACTTTCCATTGTAGTTTTGGAGGACAAGTTTCTTTCATATATTTAGATATTATACATATTTTTCTGAACTCAACAAATTTTCTAACACTGTATTCATCAAATATTTACTATTATATTGGTGTATAATAATGGATACCTTAAGATAAACCAGAAGTAGTTATCAACTAATGGAGAATGAGTGGAAATTTATTGTCATTTCAGTTTTTATTTAGCAATAATATCTTATTGTTTTTAAAAATTACAAAGAAATTTGATAATGATCTCTTAGATGACATTGTTGTAAGTTGCTTCTTACTTTTTTCTTTTTTTGGATTTTGGTTTTTGGGCCACACCTGGTGACCCTCAGGGGTTACTCCTGGCTATTCGCTCAGAAGTTGCTCCTGGCAGGCACGGGGGACTATATGGGGAAGTGGGGGATCGAACCATGGTCCGTCCTAGGTTAGCGCAGACACCTTAGCTCCAGCGCCACGGCCCGGCCCCTGTAAGTTGCTTCTTATATAGATTGCTTAGTATAGTATATATGTTATATTTATAAAAATTCAAATTTAAAACTATTTCACATTTAAGTTATTTTACACCCTCATGATTCATTGCCAATACATAAAGAGTATACTTTGTATATATTAACTGATAATGAAACACTACTAAGGTCTTATTAATTATTCCTGTAATTGAATTAGTAGATGCTTTGGTATTTCTGTAATAAAAACAATCATGTTCTTTTAAATAATTTATTTTATTTAAAATTGTGTTATTTTGCTAATACTTATTCTTTATTTGTTCATAATATTAGAAAATAAAAAGTGTTCCTCTATTTGTTACCCTTATGTATTGGTAATAGAGTGGGCATTTTGTAACTCTTTTTGATTGGATAAGTAGAGATATGGGGACTACTGTAGTTTCTGGAATACAAACTAAAGTAAAAAAGCTATTATGATTCTGTGCAACTCCTTGTTTCAATTTTTGAATGAGATCATCACAGAATTATATTAGTTGCATAAGTGATTTCCTCTTCTCCGTTGTCATCTTTGAATATGAGCTTTATAGCTTAAAAAGTAAAACTAGGGGTCAGAGCGATGGCACAATTTGTAAGGAGTGTGCCTTGCACATGCTAACCTAGGACTGACCTCCAGCATCCCATATGGTCACCCAAGCCAGGAGCAATTTCTGAGCGCATAGCCAGGAGTAACCACTGAGCATCACCGGGTGATAAAATCAGTAAAACTAGTGCAATTTATTCATAAAATACTTTAGTAGAAGTCTTGCATAAGTGGGTTTTAACAGATGGTAGCTAACAAAAGATGTAAATTCATTAATTTTTATAAAATATTGGATAGAGGGTCAGAGCATTAGCACAGGGTTTGATCTCTGGCATCCCATATTGTACTCTGAGCCTACCAGGAGTGATTTCTGAGCGCTGGCAAGTATGGCTTAATAAACAAGAAAAATATTGGGTATAATGGTTTTATGCTAACTGCAAAAACAATTTTATACAGCAATTATTCAAATGATACGAATGAAAGTAAAATATTATTTGGAAATTAAAAACAATTCAAGTAAAGAAGTTATTAGTCTATAACAATGAGACTCAAATTGTTGCTTGTTAAAGTCAAATCTCTTTATATGATACTTCAGCAGTACCAACTCTTCTCATGCCCTCTAATAATAAAGATGTTGTTCAAAATAGTATACATTCTTCCATCTATCCAGAAATTCTCCCATAAAGTCGAACACATTAAGTATTTTCAGCTGTCAAGATAGATATTCAAGCTTGCATAATATTGGTTGACATCTCCGATTGTTTGAGAGCTTTTAGAACTTGTGTAAAATATAGCTGTCTTCATTTTAGAAGCTTGCTATTAGCTATTAGAAATTAAAACAAAGCATTTAGAAGACTACTTCTTAATGCCATAACTATATCTATGGAGTATCCTGCACGAAGCGTGGAATTAGTTGCTGTTAAAGCCTCTGAAGCACAGCAGGCAGCCGTCTTGGAATACATTCTCAACTCTCCTTTGTCCTCCTCCTTGGTCCTCCCCACCCATCGTTCCCTGGGGACGCTTTTCATAGGTGAGCTGAACCACCTACAAAGGGTCCGTGGAGAGTGTGGCTGCTTGCTACGCTTTGTGTGACTGAGTGCATCTTCTAGCTAATGAACCCCACAACAACACGGAAAAAGAACACACTACAAGTGGGACAATGGGGAAACAACGCAGGCCAACGTCGGGTATAGAGATGAAGATGGCAGCTATCATGACCTGAAAACTGCCAACCACCTAGTTAGTCTCTCAGATAAGAAGCTTAGAGAAGAAATATGGAGGATTTTCAAAGAAGTTCAAGAAATCATAGTTCGAGAGTTGAATGGAACACAGATAAAAAATCAATAGGATATGCAGATAGAAATTAGAGCACTCGAAACTGAAATAACAGGTCTAAAAAGCTCAGTAGACGACATGAAAATCTCAATGATAAGCATCTCCAACAGGATAATAGCAGCTGAGGACAGAATCAGTGAGCTGGAAGATGAGATGCATAACAACTTCGTACAGTAGAAGAGATAGGAAATGAGACTTAAAGCAAATGTTCAGACAATAGAAAAGTTACTCAAACAATGTGAATAGATGAAAATATAATTATTTGATAAACTCCAAAAAAAACAATATAAGAATAGAATCACTGGAGTCCCAGAGACCCAGGAAGAAAATCTTCAGGAAGAACTACGCTTATAGAACATTCTTATATAATTAAAATTATAGTGTATTTTTGGTAAGTCCACACTAAGCTGTGCTCAAGGGTTATTCCTAATGTATTTTCAGGACTGACCCATGTAGTGCTCAGGGAACCATGAGCCTTGTTAAAAACTATGGGAATGTAAATTTGGAATTTATTTCTCTTTTGCTTCTGTAACCCTGGCTTTGATTTAGATATAAAGACTGCCATGACAGGCCTCAGATATATGTCAGAAAGAACTAGGTCAGAACAACCAGTTCCAGACATGAACCAGAACAGTTAGATAAACTAGCAACACCTGGGGGCCTGCAGGCCATAGACTTTAACAACATGCCAAGGTCATGGACACCAGCCCTCCTCTAGCAAATCCTATGGCCCACTATATACCACTCTAGATATATAGCCTTAAAAGGGAAACCTTAGACAATAGACAATCAACTTAAAGATTAACTGTTATGATTTTGAAGCCTCTGTAATCCTATTCAAGGAGAACTGAATACGGGGTGATTGTTTAACAGGGGGTAACTCCAGCATGCTGATAATAAGCTTCTTCCTTACACATCTGCAACTGTTTGTGTCCTTTGTTCTGTGTGATCTCGAATCCAAAGTTAATGGATTTACCTCCTATACTGTCTCTCTAGCTCAATAATTTCATTTTATAACATCAATGTTTGGTATGTGCAAGCTTTTTCATACAGTTTTAATACTTATTAAAAAAATTGGGGGGGTCACACCCTGCTGTGCTCAGAGTTACTCCTGGTAAGCTTGGGGGACCATATGTGTTGATGGACATCAAACCCAGTCAGCTTCATGCAAGGCAAACACCCAGTCTACTATGCCTGATCCTCAAGCCCACAAATATAAGTTTACAAGTCACTGCTTTAAAGAACTAAATAGAAGTCAGATGGCAAAGAAAATCTTGTATCTAAAGTTAATGATTTGAGACACATAAAATACATTTTATTTTTTTAATTCTTTATTTCTTTTGTTTTTATTTGGGGGGCACACCCAGTGACACTCAGGGGTTATTCCTGAATATGTGCTCATAAATTATTCCTGGTTTGGGGGACTGGGGATAGAACCGCTGTCCATACTAGACTAGCACAGGCAAGGCAGATGGCTTACCAATCCATGCCACCACTCCAGCCTCTAAAATGCATTTTAATACATATTTCTATATTAGTGAGCTTCATGATAAGCATAATTTATTCATATAGTTCTTTAAACGTGACTAATAGCATTCTCTTCTCTCAATAATCCTATTAATCACTATAACGGAGACAGAACCAGAAAACTTAAATCAATATTTTTGCATAATAAAATTGTTGACAAATTATTAAAACTTATATTCATATTTTGTTTATAGCAACATTCCAGGGATAATGGAAATAAATCATCCAGGAATTTATTCTCTAGCTTTATAACTTTATTTATGTTCTTCAAGAGACTAAGTAAAAAGATAGGAAAAGTGGAGAGAGAAAGGAGAGAGGAAAAGATAAAAGGAAAGAGATGAAAGGAAATTTTTCCTTCTTTCCTTGTTTGGGATGCTTTCATTTGTCTAGTTTCTCATGAAATAAAACTGAAGCAACCAGTGGCTCCTGATAGTGAAAAGTTACTAATCCAATAGTTCTCTCATGCTTTGCCTACAGTCTCTTCTCTCCTCTCTTTTCTTCTCTTCTATCCTCCCTATCCCCTACCCTTCTGCCCTCTTCACCTCTCTCACCCTCCTTTTTTTTCTTTTTTGGGTTTTTGGGCCACACCTGGTGACGCTCAGGGGTTACTCCTGGCTATTTGCTCAGAAGTCGCTCCTGGCAGGCACGGGGGACCATATGGGGAACCGGGGGATTGAACCGCAGTCTGTCCTAGGTTAGTGCAGGCACCTTATCTCCAGCGCCATGCCCGGCCCCAACCCTCCTTTCCTCTCCCTCCTGCCTTTTCCCGCCTCCCCCTCTTCTTCCCTATCCCCTCTTCTCTTTGTTTATATGTCATATACAGATTTTTCCAGGACTTAGTGTAGCTTGTGTTACAAGGGATAACTCCTGGTGGTGCTTTGGAAGTGCTTTATGTAAATCATATGATATATGTTCTGTACTACTACCTCCTACCTCCAGACTTGTATCTTCTTCTTTTGTTTTTGTCATGATAGCTATTTTAGCAATAATCTTATTGAATAAGTTTGACAATAATCCCCCCAATCTTTCATAGTTTATTCTTAGCTATTTTCCATGCATTAATGTCTTCAACCTGTTCTTTGATATAAGACCACAAATAGTCAAGCATTTGGAATTGAGGTTTTTTTTTATGGTAATAGGATTGAAAACATAAACTTTACCATTTTAACAATATTTTATTAATAGTTTCAGGTAAATAAAAAATATTTCAAAATAATATGCCACAGAGTATCCTTTGAGTTAAACTTCTAGTCATTAGAGAAAGTGATGATTCATTTTGGAGTTTTTGGAGCGAGAGTTTTCTGTGCTACATGACTTAGTTTTAATAAGAATCAATATGAATTCAAATAACCATGAGCATCAAAAATAAAATAGCATACGTATTCTACCTTACAAATGATACTTCTCATTTTAGATTCTACCTTACAAATGATACTTCTCACTTTAGATAAAGTATAAACAAATAATTACATTTTAAATACTTCACAAAAATTCCATAAGGTTAATTTTCAAGTTTTAATGTTTAAGTAATTATTACAAAAACCTATACTATTTCAATAGTAGGGAAAAATGTAAAAAAAATTGGCAAAATTAATTTATAGCCCAAACTTAATATTCTATATAATCAGTCTTACCTGAAGAAATTTTGATTTGATGTATATTATCTATGTCATTAATTAGATGATAGTTTATTGATTGTCCACAATTTCAAAAGGCTCTCATTAATTTTAATTAGTTTGCTATGAATATTAAGTACTAGGAATTTAAATGTAAAATTATTATATATATGTATATGGATAAAAGAACAAGACAGAAAATCTTTTAACTGCTAAGGATGAAACTTGGATTTAGAGAATATTCTTCTCATAGAAGAGATTCTAGGATATATCCCCAATACAAAAAAATTGATTTAAGTATTATCCGAGAAACTTTTATTTTAAACTTAAACATTAATGTGCATAAAATGTATATTGCTATTAAGCTTAATATAGCAATATGAATCTTAATTCATGTTTAAATTTTTTATCTTTAGTAATTTCAGAACAAAGAGAAAGTGTCAGAACAGATGTGATCTTAGTAGGATAGCACTCTTTAAAGAAATCCATGCTGAGCTACTACAATCCTAAAACTCAAGGACAAGAAAAAAGATGCATTTTATGAGAAACACGATGATTTTCAGAGCTGATTTATCAAGTGACATGCCTTCACACCTTAAATAGGATGGTTTAAATATTTCATGCTAGTGAAAAATACTTTAAATCAAGCAGTAAACTTTTAAATTCACCGAATATATGTGAACTCTTTCTCTGATTTCAGTGACATAGTGTTCTGTGAACTTTGTATTTCATATTCTATTCTTTCCTTATTATTTCATTCTTTCCTTAATATACCTTCTCTCTACCATTGTTCTCATTTTATATTTCTCTCTTCACATCTTCTGTTTTTAATTAAATAAAATGTATTTATTTTTGTTTTGGAATCACATACCAGAGATGTTCAGGAGTTATGCCTACCTTTGAATATCATATGGAGTATAGCAAAGAGTCATCCACGTGCAAGGCAAATACCCTATTCACTGTACTACTCTTCAAACTCTCTTCTCTTTTTGTCAAGTCCACAGATTATCTTAGTCACCATCTTTATCCAAACTTCCAAAGTGACATTACCATAAATTAATGTACTATGAGAAAGCATTATAGAATTGGAGCAAGCAATGAAATCATTTGCCTAGCTTGCATTCCAGATAAGGCATTTGTAAAGTATGCTATATTAATAATTACTCTATTTTTTTCTTCAGTTTTTTATAAACGAAGATAATAAGTCCTGTATATCATATAGTTGTTTCATCATATATAGACTTGAATTTCTCCATCTATCCATCATTGCTAGAATGTGTGCTACATAATAAATGCATGCTAGCTGTTTCAATTTATTCAGCATATATCTTTTTAATGATTCACTTGGTCATTATACTAGAAATAGCGCTGTGTTTACACAAAAGCCACTAATTCACATAGTTTTGGGTATGATAGAGAAGATTAACACAAAAATTTGAAAGGCAGTATCTATGGCATATCTATTTCTTTAGTAATATTACAAGGACTAAAACAAAACCTCACATAAAATTGATAATTAGTTATATAATTACTCAAGTTTGAGTTTAAAAAGTTCATTAGGTCATCTAAAGTTTTGCAACTTAAAGCTTCTACTTTAGTAACTGTTAATTTTGAAGCTAAAATACTGTTTCAGTATTACTAATTAGGCTCTTTGAAAATGTTTGCCTCAAAGCAAACAGCTTGTTTTCCTCTATTGAATCCTGCAAACTAAATACTCTTGTTGCAATAAAGCTTTAAAGTTACATGGCCTGAGGCAATATTGTTAAATAAGATTCAAAACAAAGTCTGTTAAGCAAAGATGGAAATAATTTAGCAAAACATGTTGGAAATAAAATGGTAGGGTCTGAAAAAATTAATGTTAAATAGATTCAGATTGTCGTTGTTGGGGAAGTTAGCTTCCGATTTAATTATTTTATGTTATTTTTGCAAAGCTTACACTTTCATTCATCTCAAACTTACTTTTTATATATTTAAAGTTTCTCCAGAGAATTTATTGAAAAAAACTGAGATAATTCACATGAAAAATAAGATTTTAGTAAAATAACATTTGTTAAAATAAACCTGCACTGATTTCTTTTAATTATTTTTTGAAGGGGTTGGTTTTGGGATTCCTGTCTTTGCCTTCAGAAATCGCTAATGGCAAGCTCATGGAAAGATATGAGATGCAGGGTATTGAACCCTGGTTGATACCATGCAAAGCTAACGGCCTACCCACTGTGCTGTTACTTCAGCCATCTTTAGATATGTTTTCATTGAAAACATTTTATTTGAGAAAATTGAAAATCAAAAATAGCTACTTGAGCATCTGTGAATAGTACTTACGAGTTTTCTCACAAAAGAACCGAAAAGTGGAAGTCATAACCTGATACGATGAATCAAAGTATTAATCCTAACATTTGTGTCATTTTCATGGGGCAGGAGAGGTAGCACAGACATAGGGTGTTTGCCTTGCACACGGCTGACCCAGGACTGACACAGGTTCTCTCCCCGGCACTTTATATAGTCTCCAGAGCCAGGTGCAAATTCTGAGCCAGAAAAGTAAGCCTGAGCGCTTCTATGTGTATCCCCCCCAAAAAAAAGAACCTTCATTTTCCTAAAATTTCCATATTATGAAACTTGTCATATGTATGACTAAACTTAGATTAGTGAAATTTTACTACTCACTTTTTCTAATAAAAAAGATGAAAATATTTCTCATTCTCATTTGAATGTAATGCCTCAGTGGCCTAGAGTCCACTCCCTTCATGCTCTATTCAACTAAAATAAGCATGTAAAATTAAACCATACTGTGCTGTTTAAAATGTCTCCAAACAGTGTACTTTAGAGCTTTTAGAATTCTAACATAAGTAACTTGTTATTATTTTACAATTTATCTTGGTTTTCTTTTTTGCTTGAGCTGTTTTGGTTTTTGGTTACAACAAGGCTTATATCTATCTCTGTATTTAGGGTTCATTCCTGGCAGTACTTGAGGGACCATGTATAGTGCCAGGGATAAAACCTTAGACTACCACATACAAGGTAAATTTTCTAACCAGCTGTTCTGTATCTCAGGGAGCTCATTTGGGAGAAAACATAATGGGGAGGCTCACCTGGCTCACCTGGTAATGCCAAACCCCCACCTCTAATTAGAGTGTGTTCATGGGCTACAAATCACCAGACTACGAATATGCATTATTTGAAGAGTGAACTTCTACAGATAGTTTGTCTTTGTGTCAATGACTTGTCATTGTAACCTCCAAGTTAAAAGTAAGAATTACTGCTAATACTCAAACTTAGAACCCAGTACCACAAAAATACCAACTCAAGTAAAATTAATTTACTTCTGCCCAAAGAGGAGTTTTCCTCCGGCTGCTTTAGAAATTAAAATGTGAGTGTGACAGAGCCTGGCACCTATCAAAAAGGAGAAGAAGAACCAATGCTTGGAAGAAACGGACTCTCATTCACTGCTGGAATGTAGATTAGTCCTTCCTTTTTTTAAAACAATATGGATTCAAAAAACTAGAAATTGAGTTTCCACAGGACCCACCTATATCACTCCTAGGGATATTCCCTAGGGCCTCCAAAACATAGTACTGGAAATCCCTCTGTGTCATACTACTATTAATATCCAGAATCTGGAAATGACACAAGTGACCAAGAATAGATAAGTGACTAAAGAAACTGATAGATCTACATGATGGAATAATCTGCAGCTAAGAGGAAAAATGAAGTAATGAAATTTTCTTACATGTAGGTGGATTTCGAGAGTACAAAATGAGTCAGAAGAAGAGGGATAGATATAGAATGATTGTTCTCCTTTGTGTGTAAAAATTAAAATGGTAATAGTATTCAGAGACAATCAAGATGAGGGCCAGGATGACCAGTCCATGGTAGGAATCTTGTTAAAAAACAGTGATGGGAATGCAGTTAGGGCAGAAAAGGGAGCATTATGACAATGATAGTTCGAAATGATTACTCAGAATAAGAACTTGGTGCTGAAAGGAGATAAAGTGATAGGCATAATACCCTTTATGTAACAATATTGTAAACCACAATGTCTAAAAGTAAAAAATGAAAGAGTGAGGAAAGAAAGAAAGATAGAAATAAAGAAAGAAAGAAAGAAAGAAAGAAAGAAAGAAAGAAAGAAAGAAAGAAAGAAAGAAGGAAGGAAGGAAGGAAGGAAGGAAGGAAGGAAGGAAGGAAGAAGAAAGAAAGCAAGAAAGAAAGAAAGAAAGAAAGAAAGAAAGAAAGAAAGAAAGAAAGAAAGAAAGAAAGAAAGAAAGAAAGGAAAGAAAGAAGAAGAAAACTATCTTCCCTAGTGGTAGTGAGGAGGGTGGGAAGGTAAACTGGTTCAGTGGTGGTAAGAAATATGCTCTGGTGAAGGGTGTTGTACATTGTATGACTGAAGCCCAACCATGAACAACTGTGAAATTGTGGGGGGAAAAGAAACAACTGTATTATAACTAAGCTTGCAACTAAGGTTTTTAAATAAAGTAAACAATTTTAAAAATTTAAAATTATTACAAAAATATACCTAACTTCTAAGTAGAAATGTGTTGTTAGTAAGAACAGTTTTTCTTATCTTATTTGTTATAGCATATAACAGATGAAACATCCACAGTCACTGATGAATATTTTGAGGCATGACCTTAAAAAAAATTTGTTTTTTTAGTGGATCTTATCAATCATTTAGTAAATAGGGAAGGAGCAGTACAGTGTTCAATTCATTACCATCACTGATCTTAAACACCTAGAAAGAGATATAGCAAAAATGGGAATGTTTTACATACATGCAATATTTTATAGTCAAATAGCCTGGTTCTTTTTTTTTTTTTTTTTTTTTTTTGGTTTTTGGGTCACACCCGGCAGTGCTCAGGGGTTACTCCTGGCTCCATGCTCAGAAATTGCTCCTGGCAGGCACGGGGGACCATATGGGGCACCGGGATTCTTTTGCATGAAAGGCAAACGCCTTACCTCCATGCTATCTCCCGGGCCCCAAATAGCCTGGTTCTTACACTTTCAACTTTTATGCAATTCTTTGTTCAATTATTTGTTTCTGTTTTTAATGTTCCAAGTGCCTTATACCTTTCTATACATTTATACTGCAACAATGCTTTATTTCATTTTATCTTTTATTATATATATATATATTTTACAGAAAAACATTTTTGTTTAATTTTTAAGTATACCAACTGGTGCTATAGATGTCTCCCAGAGAGTTCAGCGGTTCCTTCTGGCAGGGTTCAGAAGACAATTTGTTCTGGAAAGCACACCTAGGTCTTCTCTATATAAATCATGCACTCAGCCTATTGAGCTACCTCTATTGCCCACAAAGTTATTTTATTTAATTATTTGAGATATTCACCTGTGGCAATTAGAAGTATAGTTACAGGCTTATTAGTATTGTAGCTAAATACTTAAATCCAATATACTGCATAATTACAGAGTTTATTTTATTTATGAATAAAAGTGTACATCTACACAATGGAATACTACTATGCAGATGTCAGGAGAAATGAAGTCATAAAATTTGCTTACATGCTTATAGATATGGACTGTATTATGCTGAACTAAATGAGTGTAGTGGAGAGAAAAGATAAAATTATCACACACACACACACACACACACACACACACACACACACACACACACACATATATATATATATATAGTATGGCAATAATATACAGAGACAATAGAGATGAAGGTCAGGAGGTCCAGTTTATGGTAAGAAATACCACAAAGAATGGGCAGAAAAGGGACCACTATGACAATGAAAGTTGGAAATAATCATGCTGGACGAGAACTAGGTGATGAAAGGAAATAAAATGATATGCATGATATCACTTCGGTAACAACATTGCAAATCACAGTGTCCAAATGAAAAATAAAGGAAGAGAGAGAAAATTTACATTTTACAGAACCTCAGAGTAAATTATTGTTAGCAGCACCTGACAAAGTCAGACTTAGGATGCAGCTAAGAGGAACCTGCAGATGGGAACTCTGAGATTGCTCAGATAATTGGATTTAATATCATATTGCATTCTGATTCCTCTCCTACCATGAAATAGGTGTCAATGCACAAGAGACTATATTACATAAGGAATCTGCTCTCAAGCAATTTATATCTAAAAGCCCAACACCACTAGCTTAGTTCCCATATTGCAAGCTAATTCTTTTTTTTTTAATTTCTATATATAAGCATTGTGTTTACAGAATTGTTCCTAGTTGGGTTTCAATCATAGAAGATACACCATTCTTCACCAGTGCATCTTTCCTGCCACAAATGTCCTCCATCTTTCTTCTCCACTTGTCTCTGTAGCAGGCATTTTGCTGTTCTCTCTCTCCTTCCACACTCTTCCCCCACAGATGGTGGTTTGTACTATTGTTAATAAAAGGGGGCAATGCCTGTCAATTTATCCCCTTTCAGCACCCATTTCTTCTCCAAAGTGATCAGTTCCAATTACTATACTATCATTGTTATAGAAGATAGGCAATGATATCTATGTTTATGATATCTCTATTACAGGGAAATTCTTTGAGCCATTATCCCATACTTGTATTTGAGCTCTAGTCTATTCATTTCGTGACAAACCATCAAGATACACAATAATAAACCAAGATGCTGATGTTATTTGTATCAGTTATTTTTAAAAGTCATGTGTCTGGGTTATAATACCCATATATGGTCAGAAATTTTTCTGGATGTCTGTGAGAGAATGTTGGATGAATCATATTAGCATTTCATTTTGTATATTTACAGAAAAACAGATGGCTTTCCATAATGTGGGTGGCCCTTATCCTATCAGTTCAAACCCTTAATAGAAAAAAGACTAAATTCTTGCTCAACAAGAAGAAATTCTTCCAAGTTTCTGCCTCTAACTTGCCACAGTCACTCATTCTTCAATCTGAAAATGTTCTTTTATCTTCATTCTTAGTTTTCCTCTCAGCCTTCTAGAGCTCCTTCATTCTCTCCCTCTTTTTTCTTTCCATATATATGTGTGCAGCAATTTTCTATGCCTAATTATATGTGCATGTTAACTCACACACAGTTCTAGTTCTAATAATTTCCCGGAGAACTTATGCTAATATATTGATAAATTTTATATTAATTACAAGCTAGAATGTAGCACAATTTTTCAAAGAACTTTTGATATGTTAATATAATTAATAATTAGATTTATTCCATAAAGTGATGAGCATTATATGAATATTGTGCTTTTATCCAATTTTACCAAGGAAGAAGCTTGGATGCATAAGTTAAAGTATTCACATATCCAGCACATTAAACAGTGGCATTAGTTATTTGTAGTGTATGATGTATTCCACATTAATGTAATTGTGACTATAGTAAAATTTACAGTTATTATTTTGTTTTCATTTAAAATATTTACCATTTTTATGCCTAGGTGAAAATTTTCCTCTTATATAGGAACAGAAGAAAATAATGTATTTTAATTAATTTATTGAATATAACGTAATACCAGGTTTTGTTGTTGTTGTTGCTGTTTTGTGGTTTGGGAGTCATACCCAGTGAAGCTCAGTGGTTACTCCTGGCTATGAGCTCAAAAAATCGCTCCTGGCTTGTGAGACCATATGGGAAACAAGGGAATGGAACTGCGGTCCATTCTAGGTTAGCTCTTGCAAAGCAAACATCCTATCGCTTGTGCCACCACTCTGGCCCTTATCAGGGATTTTTTGTTGCTGTTATTCTTGTTTTGCTTCTGGGGCCACACCCCATGACACTCAGAGGTTACTCTTGGTAAAATCACACCTGCCTTGGGGGACCATATGGGACACCTGGGATCAAACCAAGGTACGACCTGGATTGACTCTGTGCAAGAAAAACGCCCTATTGCTGTGCTATCCCTCTGACCCCTTAATATCATTTTTTGTTGCTTGATTTAGTACTGTAATTTGCATCATTAACCTCTCAAGTATGCATAACATTAATATTTTACTATGTCACATACAATATAAGAATATTAGAATAGTACAATTCAGATTATTGCCTTGTACGATGTTTAGTTATTTTCACATATTTTTTAAAATATACCTTACATAACATACAACTTAGAAAATTTTGATTTCCTATTTCCATTGCTCTTCATTTTTTCTAGAATATGTTGATGTGTGTGTGGCATTTTTTTTTTATGAAAGCTTCTCTCTTTTTTTTGTTTTGGGCCACACGTGATGATTAGGGGTTATTCCTGGCTATGTGCTCAGAAATCATTCCTGGCATGGGGAACCCTATGGGTTGCCTGGCTATCAAACCAAGGTTCATCCTGGGTTAGCCACATGCAAGACAAACGCATTACCACTGCACTATCACTCTGACTCCAGCCCATTTTTTTCCAAATTTTAATTTGAACTATTTTATTATTATTTGAATTATGTTATATATCTATTAATATTCTACCTTTCAAATTATATGACTTATTGTTAATTTATATATTTTTGTATTTTTATTCTTGTAATATTCCATGTCATATTTATTTACTAATTCTATTATGTCCTTTTGTACATACAGTTTATATAAATTACTATACATATGATTAATACATTAATTTTCTTTGGCATTATAATTTTATATGACTGGATGATCTTAAGTCATTTTTATTAAATTTTGCTATAATTTTCTGGATTTACATGTTTATATTAATCTTGATAATGTGAAGAGTAATACTTTTATGTACTCTTGAATATTGTTCATTTTTTCCTCAGAATTCATATTGACTGAATCAAGGCTATAAATTCTTATGCAAATGAAAGCAGTTCAAATCTTCCTTCAGTCTAAAATTTTACATCCCGTTATTATTTGTATTTTTCTGATGACCTACAGTTTATGTAAAGAGAGCCAAAAACTTGAGTGCAGTTTTTATAATTGTTTGGCTTCTCCATCTGTAGGTCTCTCTTTTATGCAATTTTGTTTCAATTTTTCAGTTCTCTGACAATCAGAAACTTTAGTATCTTTCTAACTGAAAGAAACTCATGTTCTGTTGTATATTTTTCCCTTCTCTGACTACTACTATTGAATAACTCCCTATTGCTTCATATTTTATTAAATACAATATACATGAATTTAATCCATGATAATGAAAATTGAACTAAATCAGCCTCACTTAGCAACAATTAAAAATTAAGTAGAATAACAATATAACAACAATGTTTTATATTAAAAAAACAAAGGTTTCACTGGAATGACATAGAGACACTTAGCTGGAAATGAGTAGCTAGATCCTCTTTGAGTAAGTGTTCATTTTGAGTACAATATTCCACAGACCATGTTATTATCTGCCATATGCTATGTAATTATATAAATGTTAGTATATGATGTGAATATGCTGCAGATTAACAACATTTCGTGTTCCTGGAGAAAAAAATGAAAAATTAATTTGGCAAATGTCAAGTTCAGTTCATGTCAAGATGTTTTCTGTGTCACGATCTATCATGAAAGATTAAACAGATATGTTCTACTAAATAGATCAATTTCGGGGCAACAGCTGTGGCTCCCATTCTTTAATTTGGCAGATTCATTCCACCTGACTTCAGAGTAATTGCTTAGATGATGTTTTCCTAAGATGAATATGTTTTTGTTTTCTTTTCCCTATTCAGCTAAAATTGGTAGATGAAAGGAATATGTAGTTGTGTTGCAAGTATTTAGCAGAAAAATGGCTATAGTAGTAACTTCATTTATCCACAAATATTTAGAAAGAGAATAAAGCAAACCTTGCTTACTCTTAAGGCTTAACAAATTTTTGACATTATGTAATTTTATTATATTTATTTTGATTCCATACCCAGCCATTCTCATGGTTTATTTTTGCCTCTGATATTAGGGATCACTCCTGATTGGGCACATGGGATCGTGTGCAGTTTATTGCAACAAATCCAAGACAAGCAGCTAAGGACTATCTCCACTATCTCTATTTGGGGAAGAGAGAAGAGTACAACTAGCACCGCTCAAGGCTTACTCCTGTTTCTGTGCTCATGTATAATTCCTTGTGGTGATTGGTGTAATATGTGGTGTCAGGTATCAATTCAGGCTGGCTGAATTTAGAATTCAGGTTGTGCAAGGATTTTGCTGTAACCCCTAAACTATATCTATGAACTCTTATGGGTTATTTTAATGGAATACTATATGTTAGTAGTCATTATGAGTGAAATATGACTTCATTCAATTTTATAATCTCACATGAAGATGGGAATCTACATTACACATTATCAACCGAGAGTACCAATTGGCACATACATTAAGTTTGACGGGACACCCCCTCCCACATCTGCCATATTACTAGCAGAAAAATGACCCAGTTCCATGATTAAAAATCTAAAAGAACATGATGACTGATGAGTTTTCCCAGGTAGACTAGTCTGGGCCTTTCATGTATGAAGGCAGGGCAACCCAAAGCTGAAACTTGAAATCCTCCTATAGAAAAAGTCCAGCTTCACTGACCCTTATAAAGATCCAATCCAATAAATTTGTCCATATACATAGATCTTGGATTGAGTTGCTGCATACCTAAAAATTTAAGTTCAGTAGGATTACTGTATATATGATAAGAAAATCGCGTATAAGTACACCAAAGTCAGCAAGCTTGAACAGTAACACAGAAGGCTCAACTAACACCAATCACAACTAGCATCAGTAAATTCTTAAACTATGACTTCAGTAACACCACTTATATAATTAAACAATTACTATAAACTGACACCTATTGATCTAAATGTTGATAATTTACATCTCTATATAAATTTTAATAGAATGTCTATATAGCATAAAAAATACTATGCGAATATTTTAGGAAATACATTGACCCTACACAGTGCTTAGAGAGTCAGATTTTTATTGTCTTCACAAATTCTCTGACTTTATGAACTAGGGATGTTTTTTCATTTCCTTTCCATCTTCCTTTATTTTCTTTAAAAATAGTATGAGTTTTTCTTGTTTTCTCTTTTACCCCACAGAAGACTAAGGAATATAAACCTTTTAATATTTTAAATCCTTAATAAAATCATTAGAATTAACCATCAACTTCCAATTTCTTTATGGTTTACTAAAAATTGGAGACTGCACAATATACTGTCATCAAGCACAAGATTGCAGAATATATGGTTCAAACCAGAAAATTATCTGCATATTCAATATATTCATATCCAAACACCAAGTTTAAATAAATATTAAAAGACTGACAATTTTTCACAAAGAAAAAATACATTATAATAGTAATAGTTTGTTAAAATTTTTTTCTATTAAGCTTTTTGCAAATTATTAAAATTATGTAAAAATTAGTTTACCTGATAGATGATATATTATAAAATCAACTTAAATAAACAATGCATATCGATCAAAAGTAAGTAAGGCTAGTTAGGCACTTACCAGAGGGTAATGACATTGTGAAAAGAAGACCAAAATCAAATGCACGAAACTAGGCTTTTTGGTGGTGATTAAAATGTGTGTCTGCAACAAATTATAATGTTACAAAGATAAAACTTACTTATGCTACAAATAAATGTCAATGCATATTTATAAAAAATAAAGTTTTAAAAATCTATTATTGGAAGAATTTACATGAAAAATTTTTGTTTGTGTAACAGAAATTCCTAATAAGGAAAACATGATTGTCTTCTAGTCATGATCTTTGAAGGAATTTAAAAAAGTATAATTTGACACAAAGCAAATTTGACTGTGATGTAGAATTTTGTTTCATGTGGAGTTCTGAATATAAAATATGCTTTCATAATCCTCCAAACTTCAGAAAAAATCTGATTCTTTATATTATATATAAATATGTCATCTGATGCAATTCTGTTCCCAGTCGGTTTTTCAGTTGAAATTAGGGTGGAGATAATGATCTGGGTTCAATATATTAGAAATACATAATCATTTCAAAGAAAGTTTCAATTTATAGAACAAATCAAAATACTCCAAGGCATGAATAATTAACATATTAAAGGAGTTTGGGTTGTTCACTCCCATTTTCATTGCCAACTATGCTTCTTATTCTCAGTGAATTTTCTTTAATAAATATTCTTTAATAAATAATAAACTATTTCTCAAAATATTAATGGAACTCTTTCTGTAAAACTTCAATGAATGTTGAATTTGATAAACTTGTTATTTGCAACATTTCTCATAACAGCAAATATCTATAAATTTTCTATACTACTTGTCAGATATTTCTCTTAACCCATGATTTAGTACCTTTGTGATTCTGTTTCATTTACATAGATCTCTGCAGCAACAATTTGCCTGAAACTTGCTGGCTTTAGATAATAGGAATGCATTACTTGATATTGTTGTCAGTATCAGGTTTCCTAAGATGTTGATGATAGTATTAGGATCCATAAATTGAATCTCAGGAAGAATATGACCCAATTTACTTGAGATTATTGTCTCTCCTAGTATTGTGGGATAATATCATGCAAGTTCAGTGAACCCTGAGAAGGTCTCCAAATATATGAGAGTAAAATCATA
>PVKC010018892.1:0-19411 GCA_004027635.1 Crocidura indochinensis
AAAGAAAGAAGAAAGAACAAAGAAAGAAAGAAAGAGTAGGATTTAAATGCCTGTTTAAAGGGACAGGCAGGGGAGAGATTGTGAGGGAAATGGGATATTGGTGGTGGGAAATGTTCATAGTAAAGGGTGCTATACATTTTAAGACTGAACTTCAATCTTTGTTGTTTGTTTGTTTGTTTGTTTGTTTTTGGTTCTGGACCACACCCGGTGATGCTCAGGGGATACTCCTGGCTATACGCTCAGAAATCGCTCCTGGCTCGGGGGACCAAATGGAATGCCAGTTGATCAATTATGGTCTGTCCTAGGTTAGCACATGCGAGGCAAACACCCTACTACTTGCGCCACTGTTCCAGCTCCCTGAACCTCAATCTTGAACAACTTTGTAATTAGTGTTTAAATAAGAAGGAGAAAAAACATACCTCTTTTTTTAGTTTACTCTTTTAGTAAACTGTTTGAGTTGCTAAGTATTCATCTGTGAATAAAACAGATTTTTTTCAAGATACTTCTATAAATCGAGATGAAAAAATGCATGTACTGTCTAGAGCAATGTAACAAATTACTACCAACTTCATACAACTTCTTTTTGTGATTCATAGTTCTACTGGTCAATAGCCACAGTGGTCTAGACTTTATAGTAACAAACAACGCAAGTCAGAGATTCCTATTTTGATAAATATTCTTGAAAATATCATTAGATGGAAACCTCACCAAGTTTTCATTTTCCTTATAATATAAAATAGTTCCAGGATCCAGAGATGTAATAAAGTTAAGGTTCTTGCCTTGTATACAGCTAACCCTGGTATGATCCCCAGAATTCTGTGGCACCTCAACCACTGACAAAATGATCCCTAAGCAAAGAGTTCGCAATAACTCGGACTAAGGAAACGAGCTAAAATAGTGTCCGATTTGTTTATTCTTCCTTCCCTAGAATTTGCTTTAAGGAACTCAGAACCAATATAGAAACTTAGCAGGTTATATAATATAAAAAGTTGCCATCTACCTCCCACATCTGTGCGTTATCCTTTATTAAGATAAAATGTTAATAAAATGTTTCAGTAGAGCAAACTCTGAGGAGCTTTATTTTAAATCTGGAGTATAGGGTTTCACCCCTTTCCTCACTTTCTCTGCCGTTTTCCTGCATGGGTGTGATTCGTCAATGCCATCCATCTTTGTGAAGCATGAGAGTGAAAATAAATAACTTCTTGAGAAATACTTGTTTTTGATTTACTAAATTCTATAGGAGTAGAGCCTGGAGAAATCTCACTAAAGAAAAACATGAGAGTGTAAGGATCCATTTCTCACTTCTGGGGTTCTGGAAAACAAACTCTGTAAGGGAAACCACCCTGTAACACTATTTATAACATAGTGTTCCCTTCCCTTAAAGCCTCTCGAGGTAAATCATGAGTGATCACTCACCTCTTTCAATCCTTCTTTTATTCTTGCACCTTATCAGTTGTAAATTTATACTTGGTAGAGGTATTAAACCACCCGCCAGGAGGTCTGAAAAATAATGACAAATAGAAATATATTTTCTTGTGGGGCACAGAGAGGGCCAAGTAAATACTTCAGTTCTTTAGTGTTAAATAATCAAAATGGAAGAGCAAAATCAGGAACTTCCTTTTTATACTTGACATTGGAGAAATTATTTTTCTGATAAAAGAACCCCCCATAAGACATTAAGCAAAAGAAAAAAACAAATATAGTGTTTATCAAGGAGCTTCACTGTTTTATTGGAAATGATAGGCTGTATTCAATATTATCAAAATAGGACTCTAGCATCAAGGCTGAGTAGAAAATTTTACTTATTATGTAACCTAGGCATTGGGGAGCGTTGAACAGAGTATAGACATCTTGCATTTCAACCTCTTCCTCCTGTTATGTTCCACCAATCCATATATGTTTACATATTAAATTACGTATGCATTAATTTAATATTAGCCATATTTTAAAAATAGCTTGAGCTAAGGAACTGTATGAATCAAATGTATGCTCAAATATCAGGGTTCCCAAATTAGAAGTCATTGAAAATCAAAATCAAGGGGCCGGGTGGTGGCGCTGGAGGTAAGGTGCCTGCATTGCCTGCGCTAACCTAGGAGGGACCGCGGTTTGATCCCCCGGTTTCCCATATGGCCCCCCAAGCCAGGAGCGACTTCTGAGCGCATAGCCAGGAGTAACCCCTGAGTGTCACTGGGTGTGGCCCACAAACCAAAAAAAAAATCATATGTCCTCAAATTTCAAAAATTGTCAACATTATCTTTACTTAGAGAGAAATTTGGGCCATAATATTTAATGTGTTCTTATTACTGTCTAGGATGTCATGTTAATAAGTTATACACAAAACAAAATGTAAAGAATTTCATAAACCTGACCTCCTCACGATGATTTCAGAGACACTTTCCAGATTCACTTATACTAGAAGTGTTACATAAAAATTAACTAAAAAGAAATTTATAGTTATGTGAAAATCATAAATGATTATGGATTAATTCAGGCTAATATAGAATTAACTGATAGGTTGATACTAATATCAACTCGCAAAAATAAAAAATGAAACAAAAATCTATAAACAAAATTACACAAATATTGGAAAAATCATCACCCTATATAACCAGTACCATAATTCAAAAATATTCATTTAACTATTGGTATATTTTAAGGTGTTGCCCAAATAATGCACCTGTATTTTTTTAGACTTTCTTTTTTCTCATTTCATTTGATCCGATGACCATAGTTTCTCTCAAGGACATGGGCTTAAAATTTCTATGTAAGTTTTACGTCACATAAAACTTGCTAAGTAAACAATTCCTGTACTCAATCATTTCCTATTTATTGGATTATTAATTTCTTAGTATAATTATGAAAATTACTTCAGTTTACATTATATTTAAGTATATTTTAATGTAACTTTTTAAATCACTCTTTTCAAAACACATTATGGGGCCAGAGAAATTATACAGTATTTAAAGCATGTGCCGTTTATGTTGAGCCTGATTTATTTACCAAACTGATTTATTTTCCATTGCTGGACCCTGAGCACCATAAGGTGTGGCCCAGGTTATACCCTTAACCTAGCACCTCCATTTGAGTTGGGTAATCCCCAACCTCCTAAAAACTGCAAATTTACTCTATATCCTTTTCTAAAGAAATTGGGAAACCCAAGATACATATAGAAATTAGAGGTAAGAGTTGCAAATGAAATATGAGAAAAAAATCAATAAATGTTACAACTCATAACTAACCATTTATAGTCTAATACCTTAATATAGATACCACCCCTTTGTATATGTAATAAAAGAAGAAAAATATAGATATATGTATTTTATTTTATTTATATAATAAATTATAAGTTGGGACCGGAGAATAGCATGGAGGTAGGACATTTGCCTTGCATGCAGAAGGACGGTGGTTCGAATCCAGGCATTCCATATGGTCCCCCGAACCTGCCAGGAACGATTTCTGAGCATAGAGCCAGGTGTAACCCCTGAGCACTGGCTGGGTGTGACCCAAACCAAAATAAATAAATAAATAAATAAATAAATAAATAAATAAATAAATAAAAATAAAATTATAAATGACCTGTACTTATATTACAACCTACTAGGAGCATCTAATTTTATAATAAAACCATTATAGTTGGTTTCTCTTTTCTTTCAAATTTTCTTTATTTTATTGATTTTTGCGGGGGTTCACACATGGCAATGCTTAGGACTTACTCATGCCTCTGCATTCAGGAGAGGCTCTGGGGACCATATAAAGTGTTATGAATCAAACCTGAGTTAGCATTATGCAAGGCCAGTGCCTTATCTGCAATATTATCTCTCCAGCCCCTTATATTTAGTTTTAAAATGATTTTTAAAATTTAATTTACTTTATTTAAATAGCATGTATCACATAGTTGACATAGCTAATCATAATACATTGATTTCCATGTAAGTGGTAGAGAAATTATTAAAAAAGGAAAAAGAAAGTAAAAATGAAGGAAGAGGAAGAGAAAAAAAGAGTACATCAATAAGCACATTTAAAAATAGTATTATCTTCAATGAGGCCAAGAAGTCAAAAGGCTTATTCTAAGCTTTTGTTGCTAATTGATCATTCTGTTACATCATTTGTTTCTGAATATCAGAGACAACGAGAATATTTAACAAAAATGGAGTTATCATGTTGCTGTGAATGCACATGTGAGGTCCAGGAATTCCAAGTACTTTCGCTGAGTCTAGAGCTTTTGTGAGTAGTGTTTTCAGCTGCCAGGTCTTCTGGGAATAGGAGAGAATGGGGATGCCTGTACTCACTTCAAAATACCCTCGTGATATAAGCTCCTCTACAGGCATACCTGGCCAGATTAGTGTCGTTGCAGAGAGCCATAGAGGAGAAGTGAGGTGAGGCCCTTGGCAAAGCAGTGGCCCTTGTGGATGAAGAAGCAAAGGAAATTCAAGGGATTACTATATTTTGCATACATTTACCACAAGACTTTCTTTTTGAAAAATCCAAGTTCTCATTTTTTCTAATTCTACATGTTAACTTTAGACAATTCTGATTTATTTATACGAAGATGTTTATAGCAAATTAAGACTATGTCATTTCATTCTTTCATCTTATTAGTAGTTTGTTTTCATTTTATATAGTTATTTCCATTGTGCTGTAGATACAATTCTAACCAAATTTACTTAGTATTTGTTGCAGGTTTCTGTTTTAAAAATATTCAAAACTCACCACTAAAGTTGACTTTCTAAAATTCTGAAGTCATTGATTAGATTTAGTTTTCAAGTGAACATTTAGACTTGGAATTTTTCAGTCTATTCCCTCTATACTTGAAAATGGTGATGATTATAATTATCCTGGTTTTCATTGTATTATGTCATGATGGTGGCTATATAGAAATTTAAGGCCTGTCTAAATCTTCTTTTTCCCTTGGTTTTTGGGTCACAAATGGCATTCAGGGGTACTCCTAGTTCTGAGCTCAGAAATCACTCCTGCCATGGGGACCATGTGGGATGCTAGGATTAGAACCACTGTCTGTCCTGGATTGTCTGCATGCAAGGCAATGCCCTACACCTGTGCTATCTCTCTGGCCTCCTGCATACATTCTTTAACCTATTTTTCTTACTTTGATAGCAAGAAAGTTCACTTACATTCATTCCTGAATGTCTACAAATGATATATTTGACAGCTTAATTGTCATTTTATTGGCCCACGAGTATGTTGAACATACTCCAAATATACTATGGTAAAGGCTGTTGAAATAATTGATGGACATTCTTGTACAATTGAAGGCACTGTAGAGATAGAAGCATATTGAAGAAACTCCATTTTAATGGCAAAGATGTCAGAAAGATAATTTTAAATAAAAAATTCTAGAATAATATAGAAACTGCCTCTTTTTGTAGGAAATGGAGAAAATAAATAATATCTTTAAATGTATTTGAATTGAGGAAACACTAAAAATTTAAGAATTAAAACTTAAGTAAACCACATTATATTATATATATAATTTATATATATATATATACATATATATATATATATATATATATATATATATTTGGTTTTTGGGTCACATCCAGTGTTAATCCTGGCTCTGCATTCAGAAATTGCTCATGACAGGCTCAGGAGACCATAGGCAATACAGGGATTCCAACCACTGTCCTGCATGCAAGACAAATGCCCTCCCTCCGTGTTATTCTATTATTCTAGATATTTGAACCATATAGCCACAAACATTTTAAAAATACCAGCAGTAATATAAAAAAAACACTCACATAGCCATGTTTGTTGACTGGAAATTAAAAATTGATTTGGTTTTCATTATTTTAAACTGGATCTGGATGGTGGCTCATCAGACTAGTTTTTTCATACTATCCTGTAGAAATTTGTTAGTAGCTATTGCAAGCAAAAACCCAAGCTCAGTTTTCTCTACCCACTCTTCTCAAATGTGCTGCTTCTTCTTTTTATTTTAAGCCTCTTTGTCTTGGTTGTCAGTGGAGAATTATTTATGTTCTGTAAAGGAAATGTTAAATAAAGAAAAACCTTTCCTCTGATTTTTACAAACTCCTTCAACGTTTTCTGAAATATATGTATTGTTGATATCTCTCTACTCATGTTAATAAGCTGAATTGGTTAGGTGTAAACATGATTAGCAGAGTTGACTATGAGGGTCAACAGATCCTTCTCAGTATAGTATCCAGTACTGTAATTTAGGAGAAAATCATAGTACTAAATTTAGTAAGAGTCATTTAGAAGAAATTTAGTAATTTAAGAGGAATTTAGTAATTTAGAAAAAAAGCAGCTTCATTGATATAAAAAAACCTGTGAAACCTTTATTATATAGTAGCCATATTATAGTGTCTTGCCTATCTGTACAATTCACATGTTTCTCCCTAATAAATAATAAAACAACCATAGAGTGAATATCTCATGTTTCCTTGGCATAAGAAGTAGAAATTCTAGCCTTCAAGAACTGTACAATGAATGTGAGAGCATAAAATGTAACAACTTCTTTGATTTTGTTTTTGTTTTTTTGTGGTTTTTGGGTCACACCCAGCAGTGCTCAGGGGTTACTCCTGGCTCCATGTTCAGAAATTGCTCCTGGCAGGCACGGGGGACCATATGGGGCACCGGGATTCGAACTGATGACCTTTTGCATGAAAGGCAAATGCCTTACCTCCATGCTATCTCCCAGGCCCCAAAATGTAACAACTTCTAATGACTAGACATTTATCTAATCTCAAGAAAAGTGCCATATTATTATTATAAACAAAACTTTTACTTCCATAACAGATATTTATATCTTTTTTTTGGGGGGGGTCACACCCGGCAGTGCTCAGGGGTTACTCCTGGCTCCATGCTCAGAAATTGCTCCTGGCAGGCACGGGGGACCATATGGGGCACCAGGATTCGAACCGATGACCTTTTGCAAGAAAGGCAAATGCCTTACCTCCATGGCCCAGGTATTTATATCTTGTTATTTCACTGTATTGTCCTTTTTCCACTTTATACTCTGTATTTCTAAATAAGTGTTAGAATGTGACAAAGTCCTTTATTTGCTCTATGAATGAAGCACATTTTCATTTTCATCACTGCTTCATTGTCATCTGTGTGGATAACCAGAAATGCTCATTGATCAAAATAGATGAAAAACTTCGATGCTAGAAACCAGTTAGAAATTTTCTTTTCCTGGCATAATGAATTTTTCTACATGAGTATGTTTCAAGGATACCACACCATGCTCACCACCAACATTCAAATGCTCCTCCACAATGCACTGGATTTCTCTATTCATCAATACAAGATAGAAATTATTTACAAAAGAATATATCAGTCGATAAGTTATTAATCTTGTATGTGGCCAATTTGGGCTAGAACCTCAGCATCCCATATGGTCCCCTGAGCCAAACAGGAGTAATTTCTGAATGAAGAGTCAGGATGTCCAAAAACAAAACAAAAAATAGGTGAAAATCAATCTTGTGTGGTAAATATGGGGCTGAATGGAATTAGTGGAGTTTAAATCAAAAAGGAAAGAAAGCAAGAGATAAAAGTGCTCTTTTAGAGGCCAAACAAAGGCAGTTGTTTTGCATGTGATTGACTAGTAAAATCCCTTGCCAGCACACTGTCTCTCGAGATCAGCAGGGATCCCTGACTACAGAACCAGAAGTAATGCCTGGTCTAACCTCAAAATATTTAAAAATAAGAATGCACTATTTCTTTGTTAAATCCCCAAATCTCACAAACCGACTATTTTGATAAAAAGTGACAATGATTTTAATAAGTTACTTATAGGTGTACACCTACTTGCTCTTTCTATAAGTTTCCATTGTAACTCGCTAGTTCAAGTACTCCTCTCTGCTAAGAACCCCCCCTCCTTTTTTTTTTTTTTTTTTTTTTGTAGAGAACTAAATTTTATTGACACTTGAAAAACGTTTCTGGTGGTGTATAGAAATTAAAGTTACAAGAATGAAACTCCTATAGCCTCTTTGTACATTATTGTTGATTCTAAACATGGAGCAAAATTTCTTGTCAGTAATGTTGTGCATTATATGTCCTTTAGTAAAAGCCTTTAACAAGTTGCACATGCAATGTTGTAAAGAAAATTTAAAAGGAGAAAATAAAGGTTTTAATAAATACTTCTTGTTTAAATTGTATGTTTTACCTCTACAGGTTTTTGTGTGTGCGTGTGTTTTGCTTTTATTTATCTTTTGTGGCCACACCCGGTGATGCTCAGGGGTTCCTCCTGGCTATGCACTCCTATATCACTTTCTAAATCACTCCTGGCTTGGGGGACCATATGGAACACCAGGGGATCGAACCGCAGTTCATACTAGGCTAGCGCCAGCAAGGCAGACCTTACCTCAAGCGCCACTGCTTTGCCCCCTACCTTTACAGTTTTTTAAATATAATTTTTATTTTGATCATAGTGGCTTACATATTGCTGACAATAATATTTTAGGTACATATTTACATAAAATCAGAGGAATTCCCATCACCTATTGTCTTCCCTACACCTCCATTTTCGTCCTACCTCCCATATCCTCCTCCCTCACCCCCTGCACTACTAGAATATGTGGTCCCCTCTGTGCCTAGTTTACTACTTAGTAGTCTTGCACCTATTTGGTCTTGGTGCCTCCCTTATTTCCCCCTCTAACTGGGAGGCAGGACTAGATATGTGGTTCAAGTTATGTGGTTTTGTTTGAAGAAGAGAAAAGTAACAAACTGGGGTAAAAGTCCAATAGGCCAAAAATGGGCAGAATCCTTCTAGAGGCTCTCATCCTTTGTCTCTCATCAGTTTAAGAGACAAAGGAGAAAAAGAAGGTGAAACACCCCAACAGTACAAAAAGAAGTGTCAAATATCCAGTGAGCACTCCAACAATAACGATAAGCACCACAAAAAAAATCCATGGTCTTGAGATAAAAAACATGGCAGGGCACATAAACAAAGAAAATAAAAGAAGGGAAAAAATATAAATGGGGACAGCAACTTCAATAACCACACCAAAACAAAGAAATAGACAAGAAGTAGATAGGTAAATAAAAATAAAAAATAATAAAAATGAATATAAAAAAGAATAATATATAAAAATAAAAAATGTGGGGCCGGGCGGTGGCGCTGGAGATAAGGTGCCAGCGCTAACCTGGACGGACTGCGGTTCAATCCCCCGTTCCCCATATGGTCCCCCGTGCTTGCCAGGAGCGATTTCTGAGCGAATAGCCAGGAGTAACCCTTGAGCGTCACCGGGTGTGGCCCAAAAAAAAAATGTTTTGTGCTTTTTGCCCTTTTTTCTCCTCCTGCACTGGCACAGAAAATATTGGGGTCATTCGAAAAGGAATTCACTTGGCCTAAGAGACATGGGGTTTCTCCACCCTTGGAGTATATTGTCATGGGATTAACTATAGACTCCATTCAGGTTCATTTACTCTCCCGGTGGTGCTTTTGTGGTGTTTGGAAGACTTCTGCTCCATCCTAGGTTCCATCCTAGGATCAGTGCAAAGACCAAGACCACCAACCACAGAAGATGGATTAAAATGACACTGAGGGAACAGAACTTCTAGAACCACAAAGAAAGACTTCATCATAAGTTCCACTCCTGGACCTCTGCAGATACTGAGATCTCTAGATACAGAGGTCTGATTTTACTATCTCTACAATTTTAAGAACTCTACAGTTTTTTGTTTCCTTTTGCTTTGTTTTTAGGTCACACCAGCATTGATCAGGGGTTACTGCTGTCTGCATTCAGGACTTATATCTGGTTGTGCTTGGATTATCATATGAAAAGCTTGATCAGGGGCCCGGGAGATAGCATGGAGGTAAGGCGTTTGCCTTTCATGCAAAAAAAGTCATCGGTTCAAATCCCTGTGCCGCATATGGTCCCCCGTGCCTGCCAGGAGCAATTTCTGAGCATGGAGCCAGGAGTAACCCCTGAGCACTGCCGGGTGTGACCTAAAAACCAAAAAAAAAAAAAAAAAAAGAAAGAAAGAAAAGCTTGATCAGGTACATGCAAGGCAAATACCATACCACATTGTATTATTGCTCTGGCCTCCAGAACTCTATAGTTTTTATTATTTCCTTTTGATCTGCAGCGAATAAGTTGATTGCATCTTTTCGTGAATAAAATTAAATCATTTGTATTTTTAAGTGATACTTTCAGTATGTTTTATCATTTGTTTTTATTTTGGGGCAAACTCTGAGATGCTCAGGAGTTATGTCTGGCTCTACGTCAGGAGTGACTTCTTGTGTTCCTCAGGAGATCATATGGGATTCTGTAATTTAACTTGGGTCTACTACATGCAAAGTAAGTACCTGACCCACTACATTATTGCTTGGCCACTTAATATGTTTATTAATGTTTATCAATAGTGTTTGGTTGCACAAATACTTATATTCCTGGAATGAAACCTACTTGATGAAGTGTGGATCCTATTTGCCAGGATTTTGTTGAGGATCTTTGCATCTGTGTTCATCAGGAATATTGGTCTGTAGTTTTCTTTTTTGCAGCATCTCTGCTGTTTAGGTACCAAGGTGATGTTAGCTTTTTAAAAATTATTTGGGATTGCTCCCATTTCTTCAATTTCATGAAAGAGAATGAAAGGGTTAGGAATACTTTCTCTTGAATGCTTTGATAGAATTTGTTAGTGAATTCATCTGGGCCAGGGCTTTTGTTTTTTGGGAAGACTTTTGATTACCATTTTAATTTTCTCAGTAGTGATGGATTGTAGTTTAGATAGCTAGATCATTCTGGTTTTACAGGAGAAGATTATAAGAGTCCAAGAATTTATCTATTTCTTCCTGGTCCTCATGTTTCGTGGCATAAAATTTTTCAAAGTAGATTCTGATTATCCTTTGAATCTTTGCAGTATCTGGAGTGATCTCCCCTTTTCATTTCTAATCAAGTTTATCAAGTTTCTCTCTCTCCCTTTCTTTGTGAATTTTGCCAGTGGTTATCTTGTTTATTTTTTTCAAAGAACCAACATTCATTTTCATTGATCTTTTAGATTGTGTATTGGATTAGGCTTCATCATATATTATTCTTCATAAATTCCTTCCAATTTGACTCCTCAAATTGCTGATTTTTTTGCTGTAACAAAATGAATCACTTTTTTAATTAATATCTCTTTTTCTTTATTTAAACATCTTGATTACATATATAGTTGCAATTAGGTTTCAGTCATATAAAGAAAACCCCCTTCACCAGTGCAACATTCCCACCATCAATTACATTTTTTTTTGGTTTTTGGGTCACACCCTGCAGTGCTCAGGGGTTACTCCTGGTTCCATGCTCAGAAATTGCTCTTGGCAGGCACGGGGGACCATATGGGGCACCGGGATTCGAACAGATGACCTTTTGCATGAAAGGCAAATGCTTTACTCCATGCTATCTCCCGGGCACCTCAATTACATTTTTTAAAGTAAGGACTCCTAATGTATTTTTAATGTGTTATTTGTTTGTAGCCCACATTCAGCTGTGAAAAGAATTTCCTAGTGGTGGGATATTGTGACAAGACTGAATGAAATAGAGGCCTTACCTAAAATACTGCACCCAGCCCGAATAAAGTTCATATTTGAAATAAGAATAAGGAAGGAAGGATAGCTTCATGGATAAGCAACATCTCAGAAATTTTACAGATACAAATCCAGCCTTAAAGGAAAACTAAAAGGTCACTTTAAGACAAGACAGACCAACAGACATGCCAAACTTATACACAAAGATGACATTATATCCCATGACAAACATCTCCCTCAATGTCAATGGACTAAGTGTCCCAGGTAAGCTTCTGCACCTCGAAAGAAATAGTGCCCAGGATACAAGAGTCACCCACCGAGTGGGAGAATCTATTCACCCAACACCCATCAGAAAAGGGGCTAATATCCAAAATATACAGGGCACTAACATAACTTTACAAGGAAAAAAACATCTAATGCCATCAAAATATGGGGAGAAAAATGAACAGACACTTTGATAAAAAAGAAATACAAATGGCCAAAAGGCACATGAAAAAATGCTCCTCATCACTAATTATCAGGGAGATGCAAATCAAAACAATGATGAGATATCACCTCACACCACAGAGATTGGCGCACATCACAAAGAATGGGAAAAATCAGTGCTGGTGGGGATGTGGAGAGAAAGGAACTCTTATCCACTGCTGGTGGGAATGCTGTCTAGTTCAACCTCTATGGAAAGCGATATGGAGATTTCTCCAAAATCTGGAAATTGAGCTCCCATTTGACCCAGCTATTCCACTCCTTGGGATATATCCTAAGAACACAAGAATACAATATAAAAATCCCTTCCTCACACCTATATTTATTGCAGCTCTATTCACAATAGCCAGGCTCTGGAAACAACCAAGATGTCCTTCAACAGACGAATGGCTAAAGAAACTGTGGTACATATACACAATGGAATATTATGCAGCCGTCAGGAGAGATGAAGTCATGGAATTTTCCTATACATGGTTGTACATGCTGAGTGAAATAAGTCAGAGGGAGAGAGAGAGAGACGGAGAATAATCTCACTCATCTATGGGTTCTGAGAAAAATAAAAGTTATTTTTGCACTGATCCTCAGAAATAATGGGAGGATGGCTAGAACTTCCAGCTCACTTCATGAAGCTCACCACAAAAAGTGATGAGTACAGTTATAGAAACAACTACACAGAGAACTACCCTAATCATGTGAAGGAATGAGGGAACTGGAAAATCTGTCTGGAGTACAGGTGGGGGTGGGTAGGGAGGGATTGAGATTTGGGACATTGTTGGTGGGAATGTTGCACTGAAGGGGGTGTTCCAAAGAATAAAAAATATAAAAAAATCACTATTGGCAAAGCCCAAGTCATTGTATGATGGACCAGGAATAAAAAAAAATAAAAACAATAATTTGCTTACTGTGTGTGGAGGTGGAGGAAATAACGTTGGTGGTAGAAATAACATAATAAAACACTTTTGAACATGGATCAAAAAATGTGCTTCTGGTTCGGAGAGATAGCATGGAAGTAAGGCATTTGCCAAAAAAAAATGTCCCAGGTAAGAGACACAAAGTGTCTAAATGAATCAAAAAGATGAATCTAACCATCTACTGACTACAAGAAACACACCTGAATAGTCAGAACAAGCATAGACTCAAAGTCAAAGGCTGAAGGAACATTATCCAATCAAACAATACCCTTAAAAAAGCAGGGGTGGCCATATTAATATCATATGACACAAACTCTAGACTCAGAAAAGTTGTAAGGGACTAGTGCAACAGGAAAAAAATCAACTCATAAACATATATGCACCCAATCTAATATAATTGTTGAAAAATTTGAAAGAGGACATCAATAATAACACAATAATTGTGGGAGACCCCAACACAGCCCTGTCAACACTTAATAGGTCAACCAGACTAAACCAAAAAAAATATTCTAGCCCTGAAAAGAGAAATGGGAGAAAGAGGCCTTATACATATTGCACTGCATTCACAAAAGCCTGGCTACACATTCTTCTTCAATGTACATGGGTCATTCTGCAGGATAGACTACATGCTGACACATAAAACATATCTCCATAAAAGGAAAAAATAGAAATTTTGCAGGCTATCTTCACTGACCACAAGAGTCAGAAATTAGATGTGAACTGCAAAGGGACACAGAAGAAGAATGTTAACAATGGAAATTATACAGCCTACTATTGAACAACAGTGGGTCCGAGATGAAATCAAAAGGAAATAAAAACTTTCCTGGAAACAAATGGCAATGTAGATACAAATTATCAGAATCTATGGGACACAGCAAAAGCAGTACTGAGAGGAAAATTTATAGCTTTGCAAGCACACATCAGGAAGGAAGAAGGGGCATACCTCAATAGCCTAATGATGCAACATAAAATTAAAAAATGATCAACAAAACGAACCAAAAATAGAAAGACAGAAGGAAATAGCAAAGCTTAGGGCATAAATCAATGAAGTAGAAACCCAAAAAACAATCCTAACGATCAACAAAACAGAAGTTGGTTCTTTGAAAAAATAAACAAGATTGATAGACCATTGGCAACACTCACAAAGAAAGATAGAGAAACTTAATAACCCATATTAGAAATGAAACTGAGGAAATCACTGAAGATATTTCAGAGATTCAAAAGGTAATCAGAGACTTCTTTGAGAAACTCTATGCCACCAAATATGAGAACCTGAAAGAAACGGATAAATTCTTGGAATATTATAACCTTCCATGATTGAATAAGGAAGATGTAGCATATATAAAAACCCTCATCACTGTTGAGGAAATTAAAATGGTAATCAAATATCTGCCCAAAGACAAAAGCCCAGGCTCAGATGGTTTACTAATGAATTCTTTCAAATCTTTCAAGAGGAACTACTACCAATCCTGACCAGGCTCTTTCATGAAATTGAAAACAGGAACACTTCCAAATAGCTTTTTATGAAGCAAACATTACCTTGATACAAAAACCAGACAGAGATGCTGCCAAAAAAGAAAATTACAGACCAATATCTGATGAACACAGATGCAAAAATCCTCAACAAAATCCTGGCAAATAGGATCCAATACCTCATCAAGAATATTATTCAATACTTCAAGTAGGTTTCATCCCAGAAATGCAAGGATAGTTTAACATTTGTAAATCTATCAACATAATACACAACATCAACAACAAGAAAAATAAAAATCACATGATCATATCAATAGGTGCAAAGAAAGCATTCGATATGGTCCAACACCCATTCTTGATAAAAAAAAACTCTAGAAGGATTGAACTGAAAGTAATCTTTCTCAATCTATTTAAGATCATCTACAACAAGTCAATTGCAAATATTATCTTCAGTGAAGAAAAATTAAATGCCTTTCTTCTAAATTCTGGTACAAGAAAGGACTGTCCTCTCTCACCATTGCTATTCAACATATTAACAGAAGTACTTGCTATAGAAAACACTACTCTATCAGAAAGTTTCTGAAAACAATATATTCATATAGCAATGTGACTGGCTACAAAATTAACACCCAAAAGTCAATGGCCTAAATGGACATTAAGAAAACAACCTAGTTCACATTAATACCACAAACTCAAATACTTTGGAGTCAACTTGACTAAAAACGTGAAAGACCTATACAAAGAAAACTATAAAACACTGCTCCATGAAATAAGAGAGGACACATGGGAATAGAAACACATACCGTGCTCACGAATTGGCAAGATTAACACCATTAAAATGGCAATACTCCCCAAAGCATTATATAGATTTAATGTGATACCTCTAAAGATACTCATGACATTCTTCAAAGAGGTTTATCAAACACTTATGAAATTCATTTGGAACAATAAACACCCTCGAATAGCTAAAACACTCCTTGGGAAAAAAGAATATGGGAATCATTACTCTCCCCAACTTTAAACTGTATTACAAAGCAATAGTTATCAAAACAGCATGGTATTAAATAAAGACAGACCCTCAGATCAGTGGAATAGGCTTGAGTACTCAGAGAATGTTTCCCAGACATACAATCACCTAATGTTTGATAAAGGAGCAAGAGATCCTAAATGGAGCAAGGAAAGCCTATTCAACAAGTGGTGTTAGCACAATTGGTTAGCCACTTGCAAAAAAGCGAACTCAGACCCCCAGTTAACATCGTATATGAAGGTAAAATCCAAATGGATTAAAAATCTTAAAATCAGACATGAAACCATAAGGTACATAGAACAACATGTAGGTAAAACACTCATGACATTGAGACTAAAGGCATCTTTAAGGAAAAAACATCACTGTCCAACCAAGTGAAAGTAGAGATAAATAAATGGGAATATAGTAAGCTGAGAATCTTTTGCACTTCAAAGGAAATATTGCCCGGGATACAAGAGCCACCCACTGAGTGGGAGACTTTACAAGAAAAAAACATAGTATCCCATCAAAAAATGGGAAGAAGAAATGAACAAACACTTTGTAAAAGAAGAACTACAAATGGCCAAAAGGCACAAGAAAAAATGCTCCACATCTCTAATCATAAGGGAGGTGCAAATCAAAACAACTATTAGGTACCATCTCATGCTAGAGAGATTGGCACACATCACAAAGAATGAGAACAAGCAGTGCTGGTGGGGATGTGGAGAGAAAGAAACTCTTATTGAGTGCTAGTTTGATGCCGTCTAGTCCAACCTTTATGGAAAGTGATATGGAGATTCCTCCAAAAGCTGGAAATTGATCTCCCATACTATCCAGTTATACCACTCCTAGAGATATACCCTGGGAACACAAAGATACAATTCAAAATCCCTTCTTCACACGTATATTTATTGCCACGCTATTTACAATAGTCAGACTCTGGGAAACAACGAAGATGTCCTTCAACAGATGAATGGCTAAAGAAACTGTGGTACATATACACAATGAAATATTATGCAGCCATCAAGAGAGATGAAGCCATGAAATTTTCTATGCATGGATATACATGGAATTTATTATGCTGAGTGAAATAAGTCAAATGGGAGAGATTTAGGCACAGAATAGTCTCCCTCATCTATGGGTTTTAAGAAAAATAAAAGAGATTTTTGCAATAATCTTCAGAGACAAAGAGAGGAGGGCTGGAATTTCTAGCTCAGGACATGAAACTCAGCACAAAGATTGGTGAGTGCAATTAGAGAAATAACTACACTGAGAACTACCATAACAATGTGGTAAGTGTAAAGCCTCTAGAGTACTAATGGGGGGAGGGGGAGGAGGGAGATTTGGGACATAGGTGATAGGAATGCTGCACTGGTGAAGGGAGCTGTTCCTTACATGAGTGAAATCCAATAACAATCATATTTATAATTAAGTTGCTTAAATAAAGATATAATCAAAAAGAACTTTAAAAATAAAAACTTTTATGAGAAGCTGGAGGCCATCCTGGAAGAGACTGTCCCTGAGGCAGCAGAGAAGAGCCCCGCTGAGCAGGAGGCACCCCCAAGAACATGGTCCCAGAGGATTCTACCCCTAAAGGCCAGGTCCCCGAGGTACAGGAGTATGAGCGGCCTTTCTCATGGGCGTCCATGGTCTGCAAGAACCTGGGACGTGTGACTGGGATTTCACCTAGCGGCCAAAGGTCCAGGCTTCCCAGCCCAGTCCTCTGTCTAAGTCCGAATCCCAGAGACTCTGGCAGCAGGACCAGAGAGGCAGGGAGGCAGGGACCAACCCTTCTCTTCGAGGGTCCACCAGGCCCTTCAGTGATCCCAAACTGCCAGGCAGCCTGGAGAACCGAATGCCAAGGCATTCAAGGCACCCCAACAGCCACCTGCTCTTCCTGGGCAATCTGCTCCACAAGGTGCATAAGCAGGAGCTGCTAGAATTGTTCCAGGCTTTTGGAGCTGCGGGTGCTCAGTGACAGGGAGGCGCCTGATTTTGGCTTCATGGTGTTCTACGGCTCCGAACCAGTGCAGAAGGCCCTGAGCAGAAGGCTCATCATGCTCAGGGGGCCTAGCACCTCAACGTGCAGGAGAAGAGCCCCGGAGCAGCCCACAAGGGCGACCTGTGAGACACCTGCATCTGTGGCCCTGGCGGGGCTCTGGGCTCTGGCCACGCGAGGGCCTCCCCGAGGGAACCTGGTGCAGATGTCCGACTTGGAAGGGGTGAAAACCAAGGCCCATGACAGTGAGAGGAGAGTCTAACGGTAGGTGGACGCTGGATGAACATTTTCTGTGTCATAGGGGTCCACCTCAGTCTCAATCCTGGGCCGACTCTTTTAGCTTAGTTTGTATACAGACTGAGCTGTGGCTTTTCTTTTACTGGCCTTTCCCCAAAAGGAGTGTCTCCGTTCTGTCTCCCGTGGGATTTCTTTCTCTTTCTTTTTTTGGGGGGTAGGGGGTGTCACATCTGGAGGCACTCAGTCGTTACTCCTGGCTTTGAAATCAGAAATCGCTCCTGGCAGGCTCGGGTGACCATATGGGATGCTGGGATTTTAACCACCATTCTTCTGCATACAAGGAAAGTGCCCTACCTCCATGCTATATCTCCGGCTCATCTTTGGGATTTCTTATCTGTGTTGAAAGGCTGTGAAAAAGATAGGTTTTAATCAACATTTTGAATGCTGGAATAACTAAAATTGTTTCACTGCAAACCATGGATACCTTTTTTTGTTGTTGTTGTTGAGGGGCACACCTGGCAGCACTCAGGAGATACTCCTGACTCCTGGCTCTCCACTCAGAAATAGCTCCTGGCAGGTTCCAGGACCCTATTGCCGGGATTGGAACCAATGCGGGTCCTGGGTCAGCCACTTGCAAAGCAAACGCCCTACCTCTTTGCTATCTCTTTGTCCTCAAACCATGGATATCTAAGCATAGAGAAATCACCGTGGAAAAAGGCTGACTTGACAAGAACTAAATAAAAGTGTCCTTGAAGCTTTAGGTTTTTGGGGTCACAATGGCTGGTTTACTGAGCTCTATTCATGACTTTGTTTTTGGCCATCACTCCTGGCAGTGCTTGAATGAAGCATTCTATGATGAACTGCTGCAAAGCAAATGCCCTTCCTGCCCCAGGAGTTTCACCCCTGATTCTACAGCTTGTTTCTACCATTGAAATTAATTGCCAGGGTATTGAAATGTCTAGAATGCAATAACATACTTTCCTAGAACTGTTGGTTCCTATTAAGTAGTTTTTCATATTTAGTTTGTATTTAAAAACAAGCATATACACACAAAACCAGAGGAAAAACTATTGTGCCTTGTGTTTATCTGCTTTCACTCTTTGCATTTGTAAATTTTGGTCAATATAAGCTATTTTATTTCACTAAGTATATATATAAACTCATAAACCCCCAATCATATCACTCAAACCCCAAACTACATACATATTCCTCCCTTTACCTCATTTTTATATATTTAATTCCATACAAAAGTGTGTGGCACCATTTTGAGATCACCTAAGCCAGTGGTCAGCAACCTTTCTTTTAAACTGAGCCAAACCACGATTGAAATTATTTTCAGAGCCACATTTTTTTTTTGTTTTTTTTTGGGGGGGTCACACTCAGCAATGCTCAAGGTTTATTCCTGGCTTTACACTCAGAAATCACCTCCTACAGGTTTGGGGGAACATATGGGATGCTGGGATTTGAACCAGCAACCTTCCGCATGCAAGGCAAACGACTTACCACTGTGCTATCTCTACAATCAACCCCCCTTTTTTTGGATTTTGGGTCACAACGGTTGTGCTCAGTGGTTACTCCTGGCTCTATGCTCTGAAATTGCTCCTGGCAGGCTCAGGGACCATATGAGATGCCAGGATTCAAACCACCGACCTTCTGTATGAGAGGCAAATGCCTTACCTCCATGCTATCTCTCTGGCCCTGAGAGCCACATTTTTAAAACCGAAAATACATAGGATGTTACACTGCTTTTAGTTTCAATAAGGTTTTATTGAGAATATTCTGCATGCAAGTATCCACATAGGTCAGGAGGATAC
>PVKC010018893.1:0-19385 GCA_004027635.1 Crocidura indochinensis
CACACACACACACACACACGGGACAGCGGACAGGAGCAGCGGAAATGATGTCTGCGCTAGGCACAAAGTATTCACGATTATTCGCTTATGGAACATTTGCAATAAAAAATCGCATTAGTAAGAAAAATATCGAAAGAAATCGCATTAAACATTTGCATATCCCGAACGGAACTGCTCGGGGTATGCGAATGTTTAATGCGATTTTTTTTCTTACTAATGTGATGTTTAGTGCAATTATTCGGTAAGCAAATAATCGCAAATACTGCGATATTTGAAGGCCGGCCGTGGGCCACAAAATGTTGTACAGTGGGCGGGCCGCGAGTTTGAGACCCATGCTCTAGGGTTAGGAAAACTAAAAGATTTGCCTGAAGCCTCCAGTTGAAAGGTATGGCCAAATGTTTCCCAGGAAAGGTCATTCTGCTATAATCTACTCTTCGTTAACAGTTTTTATCCCAGCTTTTACTATGAGTAAGCAAAATAATAGCCACATTTACTACTTTTCAATAAGCTCTCTTCTGGCTACATTTGATCTGCTTACCCATGCTATTGACTGTGCTGGTGTTGCTGATTCTGAGATCCTGACTTCTGTGGAGAAAAGTAGTACATAAGAAGAGCATGACCTATCTAGCCCATATCTATTTTTTGTGTTTAGCAAACAGAAAAGAATGGGATGTAGCTAAACCTACAGAGCAGGCACTTTGCTTTGCACAAAACAGAGACTTTGCCCTAGCTTCCTCTTCCTCTCACCAACCCCCTTTCAGATGTAAAGATCCACCTATACTTTATTGGAGACCAAACTAGGTCTGATGATTAGTATTAGTAGGGAATTTTGTCTATTAACTACATCACCCTCCACCGCTAGATGGATTGAGTTTAGTCAATAAAGATTGTATGAGAAGAATAGTCTTTGGCTTGGTCCACAAGGTTGGAAGCTCCCTGATTCCATGCTTTTCTCCCTTAAGTCTTGCTGTGTCACTATTTCAGACCCATTCACATTGGGTTAGATTATGGCAACTGGAACCTCTCTCTCTCTCTCTCTCTCTCTCTCTCTCTCTCTCTCTCTCTCTCCTCATTGGGAACTATTTTCTTTGATTCAATGATGACCTGATAAAGTAAAACAATGTATATTTTATTAGATTTTAGATAAAATAAAAAACACTTTAGTAGTTATATATTACCCATTTTCTGCCTATTTTTGACTTCCATAGAAAACTAAATTGTTTGATTAATAAAATATCAGTTTTATCCTCTCAAATGGAGATTTTTGTATTTTGTTTGTTTGTTTGTTTTTGGGTCACTTCTAGAGGCACTCAGGAATTACTCTTGGCTCTGCGCTCAGAAATTGCTCCTGGCAAACTTGGGAGATACAGTGAGATTCCAGGATTCAAACTGGGGTTTGTCCTGTGTTGATCGCTTGCAAGGCAAATGCCTCACCGTTGTGCTATGCACCCTTGTTTAAAACACAGATTATGACTTTTCTTGAACTCTATCTTAAAAATGCTTAAGGGATTTTTTTAACTTAAGACAAATCTATAAAATAGTAAATTGTGGGGGCCAGGCAGTGGCACTGGAGGTAAGGTGCCTGCCTTGCCTGCGCTAACCTAGGACGGACCACGGTTCGATCCCCCGTTCCCCGTATGGTCCCCCGTGCCTGCCAGGAGCGACTTCTGAGTGCATAGCCAGGAGTAACCCCTGAGCATCACTGGGTGTGGCCCAAAAACCAAAAAAAAAAAAAAAGTAAATTGTTCCTTCTCATTTATAACTTCCTTGGTTCAGTTTTGGTCATACCTAGTGGTATTCAGGATTTACTCCTGGCTATGTGCTCATGGATCACTTTTGACTTAGTCTTGGGAGACTATATGGGATTCTAGAGATTGAATCCTGGTCAGTTTTGTGCAAGGTAAGTGCCCTACCTACTGTTTTATTGCTCGAGATCTATCTTATCTTTAACTTTGGCTTCTTCCTTCCTACTAACTCCTCATCACAAAATCAAAATATCAAAGTCTCACCTTTCAAAGAAGTAAAGCCACCCCAAACCAATCCCACTCTTATCTCTATGTCTAACTCTACTTATCATCCTAATTTTTACCGTAATTTTTTAATTTTATTTTATTAAAACTATTGTGATTTACAAAGTCCTTCATAGTTGTGTTTCAGATATGCAATTAATCAGGGTTAATCCCACTACTAGTGTTGACCAACCTCCATCAATGTTTCCAGAGTGTATTCAGATCACCACCCTTTACCTGCCAGCCTTCCATTATAGCATGCCAATTTAAAGTTTAGATAGTTAGAATTTGGGTTTCTTGATTCCATTATTGTTTATTTTGACTTGGCTATTTAATTCTTTCCTTGCTTTAATCTCTACCAATGCACCTGAGACTGCTTGGCCCAGGACCCCATCATTTCATATTTGTTTTTTTCCTCCTCCATGCAGTTTCTTTCTTTCTCACTACAATCTGGGGCTAAGGATGTTTGAGACAATTTCCATTTAGACCATTGCATTTCTTCATGCATTTATTCTTTTTTTTTTTGTTTTTTGTTTTTTGGGCCACACCCGGTGACGCTCAGGGGTTACTCCTGGCTATTCGCTCAGAAGTCGCTCCTGGCAGGCACGGGGGACCACATGGGGAACAGGGGGATCGAACCGTGGTCCGTAGCGCAGGCAAGGCAGGCACCTTACCTCCAGCGCCACCGCCCGGCCCCTCATGCATTTATTCTAAATGTCATATATAAGTGATATAATTCTGTGTTTATCCTTTTTCTTCAGGATTACTTCATAACACATAATATCTTCCAGTTCCATCTATGAATGTGGCAAACTGAATGATCACATCATTGCTTACAGCTATGTAGTATTTGTAGTATATATATATTGGTAACCTGGCAGCGCTCAGGGGTTACTCCTGGCTCCATGCTAAGAAATTACTCAAGGCAGGCACGGGGGACCATATGGGGCACTGGGATTCGAACCGATGACCTTTTGTATTAAAAGCAAATGCCCTACCTCCATGCTATCTCCCGGGCCCCTGTAGTATATATTTTATATATGTACCACATTTTTATGATCCACTCATCTGTTGTTGGACATCTAGGTTAATTCCAAGTCTTAACTATTGGACTGAGCACTTCAATTAATAGTGGTTTTATATACATTCTTTTGGCTGATATTTTTTCTTTTGTGGGGAAAGATACACAAAATAGGGATTGTTGGATCATATGGCAGCTCAATTTTGAGCTTATTGATAACCCTTCACACTGTTTAACATAGGGAATAGACCAGGAAGCATTCCTACCAGCAGTAGATGAAAGTTCCTTTCTCACCACATCCCCACCAACAGAGAGTTTTAACGGTATTTTTGATACATGCCATCCTCACTAGTGTAAGGTGATATCTCATTATTGTCTTGATTTAAAATTCTCTTATAAGTGACAATGAGCAATTTTTCATGTACTTGTTGGCCATCTGTTGATATTCCTCAGAGAAGTTGACCTTATTATCCTTATTATTATCATAATTTATTTTTTTTTTTGTTCTGGTTGTTTTTGGGCCACCCCTGGTGGTGCTCAGGGATTACTTCTGGCTCTGCCCTCAGAAATCACTCCTGAAAGACTCAAGGAACCTGGATTGGCCGCATGCAAGGCAAATGCCCAACATGTTTTGTTATTGCTACAGCCAAACCTTAATTTTTAAATAGCCAAACATTTTTTGCAAACATTCTTTTCCTAAAAAATTTAGCACCCTATATAGATAATGAAAAATATGCACCTTTATTAAAATATAATTTAAATATTATACCTCTATCCATAGATTATCTAGAAAAAAATTTTTACTTCAACTCTCTGTAACATTTAAATGACTAAAAACTACCTTCATTATGACACTTTTACTCCCTTATTAACTCCTTTTTCCAACTGTTTTTTTCCTGGTTTTTTTTTTTTTTTGGTATTTTTATTGTACTTTCCTAGGCCTCCATTAGTTCTCTTTAACTTTGTTTGCTCAGTCCCAGTTGTAGTCATTATTTCTTCTGCATACTCTCTATGCTCTTCTGAGGAGTTTCAGTTCTACCAGAGTTTCAACAACTCTCTCCCTGAGTCTCTCTCTCTCTCTCTCTCTCTCTCTCTCTCTCTCTCTCTCTCACTAACTCACTATCTTTCTCTCAAGGTAACTCAAATTGATCATTCTAATTCTTATCACTAACATAAACTTCATCTTTTGTACCATCTATCCTTTTTTTCTTATCTTATAAGAACATACAACTAATATGGAAAATTTCCCACCTTCTCTAGAGCTTTCTCTTACTTCATAAAAGGTCACCATATTTCCTCATTCATTATCATAGCACAATTCCAACTAATCAACAAAGGTTAATTAATTCCTCTGGAATTATTTTATTTTATAAACATTTAAAAACAAAACCCATTATGGACAAGAGTAAAGAAAAAAGAGAAAAAGGGGAGGTTGAGGAGTAGGATTTAAATGGACAATCTAAATGAAGAAATAAAGATTCATAATTACATAGTTCATTAGTCTATGCTGACCTGCTTATGAGTACTGCAGCTATTTTTCTTCTGTATGTGTGATATAAAATGGAAATCATGTTTAGAGCTGGTCTTTACTTTTAGAAACTGTGTAAATGGTCTCTAAGTATCATATAATAAAAATAAATATTTATAGTAGATTATAATATGAACATTTATAACCACTATATTTATTAAATAATATTCATACTTATACTGGTTCAAGTTTTCAATATTTTATTTAGTTTGATAATGATAATTGTTTTTATAAATATCTAACTGCAATGGTTCCATACATATAAAGGCATGAACTGCACTAATTTTAAAAACTTTTAATATATTTAATGTTAAACTATTATCTAGAAAGAATTAACTGAAGGTATGTAACTCCTGTAGGTGTCCAGAAGATGACTAGTTTCTTTATGATACTAATTTTATTTATCAGTATAAAATTATTTTATTAGGCTTGTTCTTCCCTTTCTGCCTCTAGCATTAATTTAAGAAATACTCTGTGGATAGCTGTAGCAGTACAAGTTCTTGTATTACATCAGTATCAGCATCAGGGAAAGACCCAGTACTGAACAGACACGTTCCTTGGAATAGCTCCTAGTATATGATTTGGGTTAATTACTGTCATCATCTTTCATGCCCTTGGCATGGCTTCTGTTTGGATAAGCAAATTTAGCATTGGTGTTAAGCCAAAAAAATTAATTCTTTAATGTAACTAGATATAAAATGCTATGAAACCCAACTGTTAAAAGGAAATTAAAGCATCCTAATTAGACATACATAACAAAGGCCAATAATTTATTGGTTTACTACATAGAAAGGTGTTACTCTTACAAAGTCCAATTTTACTTACTCTTTTCTACAAAAGTGATGCACTTAGTCTCAAAAGCACATTGTAACAGATTTTAATAAGTTATAAAAGATATATAATTTTATGCTGGTAAATAAGTCTTAAAATATATCCTGTTAAGCTTTGCAAGAGGTGTTAAGAAAGTTGAAAATAGCTATGTACATACTTTTATATATGATAACACATTGAAACCATTATCTTTGACCTAAGCACACTCAGTTTTAAAGTATAGAGTAGATATAGGAAGATTAAAGTGATTAAGTTAAGTTTGACATATAAGTTTGATAATGGTTATTGTTCACTATCAGAAACTAAAGGAGATGAGAATGAATGAATTAACATGCAGAGTAAGGACACTCCAGAATCAGTATCTCTAGTTCATGTTTGTTTACTAGTCTTAGGGGACAGTAGAACTTTTGAAGGTGACAGCCATTGGTGTTTTCATGGATTACTTCAAACTCTGCACTCAGCTACTGATGGGATCTGTGAATTTTTAGGTTCTGTAAATGGAATCCAGATTGGCTGTATGCAGAGCATCATCACTGAAGGAAAATAAGATAGAACTGTAGGATAAATGAAAGTCTAATTTTCAGAGACCCTGTGGAAGCAGAGCCATAGAGGTGAAACCATGACATCAACAAGCAACTCCACAAGCAAAGGGTAAAGAATAAAATTCTTAGTAAAACATAAATTCAAAATGGCTGCCTGAGAGTTGTGATGATCAAGCTGAATAGTACAAAAGGGATCATATTGCAGATAACTCCAAAGAAAGTGAAATATTCACACAGCACCAAGAACGTTTTTGCCAGACCAAAAGACTGTGCAAACTTTGGCAAAGGAAAAAATGCTAAGAAATACATTTGGACTGATAGCAGGGTGGAACATGTCCAAAGAGCCCACCTATATAAAAATAAAAATATCATGCCATTTCTTAATATTGGCCTCCAGTATTACTTGAGTCATTAAGATCCTTCTACAGTCATCCACACTTCAGATGCTTTCTTGAATCTGAATCTGTCACATAACTGTGTATCTGCTGCCTTTCCCAGCCTTTGACTTTTACTGCTGGATATGGGGCTATCATTTCATTGGCCTATAGCTTACTGAAGAGCACATTGTACTTGTAAAGAAAACTATCAAGAATTTATGAGTTGTAAGCAACTCGTTAACTGATTTTCTAAAAATATATCTGCTTCTAATATATAACAAATATTCGCCTTACAATGTAAAACGAATTTGGGGAAATCTATTTTGCACATTTTGTAAATAAATGTCTTTTGTTCTTATTTGATAATTACAGTAAAAATTTAACATGATCTTTAAGTCTGTAAAGTATTTTAATGTAAAGTTTCTTAATTTCTAACATTTATTCAATACACCATGCTTTCAATCTATTAAGAAAAACAACAGGATTTGCATGTATGTCAAACCTCTATTTTGATATGTTGAGATGGATACATGAAATAATAAAATGTATAGAATAAAAAATAAAGTCTGACATGTAATCCAAAATAGGATAATCTAGATATTAAAATAATAACTTTAAAGTTAAAATGTAATTAATCTTTTTTATTTCAAATAATGGGGTTCTCAGGAATTATTTAGTCTAACTCTCTTTTATTTCCCTTAATTTTTCAATAATTAGTAATAACTGGATACTTATAAGGAAAATAAAATTAGGTTGACATTTTAATGAAATATTTTACCAACAAAACAGATCATTCAAAAAAAGCTAGAAAATAGCAAAAGTAATAAACAAGAGCAAACATTCATGAATATGTTTTAAAAAACTTAAAAAAATCATTTCTGTTCTTTCAAACACAAGACGAGAGAAGATTTTTGTTTCCTTGTTTTGATACCACACCAGGAGGTGCTTAGGCACCACTCCTGGCAAAGCCCAGGAGACCATATGTGGTACTGTGGATTGAACATGATCTGCCATTTGCAAGACACCCTACTCACTGTGCTAATTTTTGTCTCAGATGGGAGACTTAACTTCTATAGCTAAAATCTCAGAAAAGATCAGTATGAAGTAATTCTCAGACTTCCAATAACATTTTATCACAGTTGTTAAAATATAAAGATAAATATGGGTTATGTTGACAAGACTATGGCATTTTGGAACTGGGGCAATCTTTCCCACACAGTTTTATATCAAAAAATGACTTTCTAAATGTTCCTTCTAAAATTGAACATCTTCAACTTGAAATATTTAGAAAAGGATTCTGTAATAAGCCTACTACATAGAAACAGAGTTTTCTTTTTCAAGGAAAATTTTCCTAAGCATGGTTCATATGGACTTGGAAAGTATTATACTGACTAATAATAATTTTACAAATATGAAAATTTGTTATTTTGTTGAAGAAAGAGTATGGTTAACATTTACTAATTTTAAGCTAACTACTATTTATCTAAGTGATGGAACTACAGACTATATGTAAGAAAAATTAAGATAATTTAGACATGTATAGGTTTTTTCAGTACACAACTTGCAACTTCATGCTTCTCTAGTAGCTTTTCTTAGAGATCTATTTATTTAAATACTTATTTAAATAAAATGTTTTTTTTGTCTTTTTTATTTGTTTGTTTGTTTAGGGGTCACACCCGGCAGTGCTCAGTGGTTTCTCCTGGCTCTGACTCAGAAGTCTCTCCTCGCAAGCTTGGGGGACATTCGGGGATGTTGGGATTTGAACTGCGGTCTGTTTGGGTCAACCGCCTTTCTCTTTAGACCATTTTTAATCAATATGACCAGAATAAATGATGGGTTTGTGCCTTTTTAGTATCTTCTTTTAGTAGTAGCAATTTACTCATCCATTCAATAATTCAATAATTATTGAAAACCAACTTATGTGCCATCTGATTTTCCTGTTGATATCAGTTGGACAGTGATCAAACTGACAAAAATATGATCTTTAAGCATGTAAGTTGGTGGGAGAAATATAAAGTAATAATAATAGTGTAATCGCTAGCGTGCTGAATTCGAATAATTATAGAAAGGAATAATTCTAGGAAGTAAGTAGATTGTATTGTGAGATGAAATAGGGTTGCTAAGCAAAGAGTCATTAGTCATGTGTTCACATGCCTACGGAAGGGGAGGGAGAATGCCAAATGCATACCTGGGAGTGTGCCCTAAACATAGAGATCACAGATTACAAACATCCTGAGGTAGAACATGCCTGATTATTCCAGGTACAGCAAGTACAGTGTTGTAAATAGGTTCAAATCCTGAAAGGCCTTACAATTCATGGTTTAAACTTGAAAATTCACTCAAAATATAAGTTCTTTGGAGATTTTAGTCAGATGAGTGACATGAACTGAAGTCTATTTGTATATTAAACTAATCTGGATATTTATTATAACAAGTCATTTATATATGATAAGGGCTACAGCATGAAAATCATTTAGAGGACAATTATAATAATCCTTAATGATCAACCAATGTAGAAACAAGAGAGGTAGTCATTGAATTGCACTTACTGTATACATTTTGAAGACAGAGTAAATAGAATTTGAAGATGACTTCGATGTGGTATAAGAAGAAAGTCAAAGGTGACTGTGAGATAATTTAATCTAAGTAGCCCTAAGAACAGTGCAGCCAGAAGCAGGTAAGACTGCATGAAGGGTAAATTTATATGTGCTGGGTGATGGTGGTGGTGGCGGGGGGTGGGAGAGAATCAAGAGCTCTGGTTTTGTTTAGGCAAACAGAAGTTGGAATATTGATATCAAAGAGGAGTTTCTGAGAGTGTCAGTTTACAGTTCAAGTCTTGAAACTCAGAGAAATGCTCTAAACCAGTGGTCCTCAAACTATGGCCCACGGGCCACATACTGTATTTGTTCCCATTTTGTTTCTTCACTTCAAAATAAGATATATGCAATGTGCATAGGAATTTGTTCATAGTTTTTGTTTTTACTATAGTCTGACCTCCAATGATCTGAGGGACAGTGAACTGGCCCCCTGTTTAAAAAGTTTGAGGACCCCTGCCTAAACTGTAGAAAATAAGTTATGAGGTATTAAGCATAGAAGATTATATTTATGAACTAGGATGATAATATCAAGAAAACAGAAAAAAGAAGGATTTAGGTCTATAGGATCAAAAAGAAATGATTAACTTGATCTATCGAGTTAATCAAATCTGACATGAACACAAAAGTCCAATCTATAAGCCATATCATCCATAAACACTTAGGAATATTTGATAAAAAATTAAGGAATACATTTTCATTCAAGGTCAAACTTAGAAAATACATAACTATTAGATCCTGAAGCATTTGGTTCCCTTAAATATATTTCAGTTATCCATTTTATTAGTACAACTCTTTTTATTTTTGTTTTTGTTTTTGGGCCACACTCGGTGACACTCAGGGGTTACTCCTGGCTATTGGCTCAGAAGTCGCTCCTGGCAAGCACGGGGGACCATATGGGGAACCGGGGTATCGAACTGCGGTCCGTCCTAGGTTAGCGCAGGCACCTTACCTCCAGCGCCACCGCCCGGCCCCAGTACAATTCTTAATGGTGACTAAAATTCTAGTAATTTTCTTAGTGATCTTTTTATTTCTTTTATTTTATTCAGTATACCATATGTAACTGCTAGATTGAATATTATGACAATAAACCAATTATCTTAATTAATTATATTAATCCTTCATGCCTTGCATGAAAGATCCCCATTAACTTTTTGTCTTAATAACTTATAAAATATAACAATTGTCTAAGTTTTAGTATTACTTCATTATCATTATATAACCCCAGCCCATTACTTTTTTCTTCCTTTTTCATTTCCTGTCCTTTTCACCTAGCCTTCTTTCCTTCCTTCCTTCCTTCCTTCCTTCCTTCCTTCCTTCCTTCCTTCCTTCCTTCCTTCCTTCCTTCCTTCCTTCCTTCCTTCCTTCCTTCCTTCCTTCCCTCCTTCCATTCTTCCTTTCTTCCTCCCTCCTAAATTTAAAAAATAGCTCAATTTCCTTCTCTTATTCTAGATTTGTAGATTACCATATCCTGTTACATGTTAATCAATTTTGTAATTTTTATGTCTAAAGTCTATTTTTATATTTCCATTTACAACGTGCACAGATGCATTGGGTTGCGAATAATTTTGGTGCACAGAAATGATCAAAGTAGATTATTAAAGCTAGACTTTGGGTAGAAAATTGTGAACACTAATGAACACATGTTTTCTAATAATAGACCACATTCACTTAAGATTTATATCACAAACCAATAAGTCACATTTATCTCACTTAAATTTACATATATCAAAATAGTTTAAGAAACCAGACTGGAAAGGTAGCATCATTGATAAAGCTCTTGTCTTGCATGAGGCTGACCTCATACTACCAGAAGTGATACCTAAGACCACAGCTGGGAGTGAGCCCTGAGAAGTGCCAAATGTTGCCACCAACACAGAAATCTGAAAGACACTAAATACATTTAATATACATTACACTACATGTTATTTTCTTTGTTGAATTAAAAAGAATAAACATGTAATAATTATCTGTGATATCAGTGATTCGAGTGTTATATTAACACTCATCTATCTTTTTGCTCTGGTATTTGGTTTTTCATTGAATTTTCTGAGTTGATACATACATGGACTGTATGACTACATGAGAGCCAGTGGCTCTTAGTGGTTACTACTCGCTTTGTGCTAAGACTGGCAGACTTGGGAGACTATATTGGATACTAGGGGTCGAACATGTGTCAGCTGTGTCCAAAGCTAATGCCCTACCGACTGTGCTATCATTCGGGCTCCCTATGCTTAATGGTTTTAAAGCATGAGCTGGAGAAAAAGATGTGAATGCATTTTGTTTTGTTTTTGTTTTGTTTGGGGGGGGTCACACCTGGCGGCACTCACAGGTTACTCCTGGCTGGCTCTGTGCTCAGAAATCGCTCCTGGGCAGGATCGGGGTACCATATAGCATGCTGAAGATGAACCGGGTCCATTCCAGTTCAGCATGTGAAAGCAAATGCCATAAAACTGTGCTATCGCTTCTGCTCCAAATTTGAATGCTTTTAGATAATATAAAAAATGGTCAATATGGGACTGGAGTGATAGAACAGCAGTTGGATGTTTACCTTGCACGGAGCAAACCCATGGGGCCTGAACCAAAAAAACAAACAAACAACAAAACCCCTATTGTCAAGTTAGAAATATAATAAAATATTTTGCAAATGGGAGATTTTTGTGATTATTTTACAATTTTTCCACAAAGATATTTTATATAATGTCCTTAACAATAAAGTTATTTACATTCCCAATCAAAAATAAATCTATAATTTAGGTAACATGCTTAAAAGTTAAGTAAATTCTCTGCATATACATTGCCTTCACTTAGTAATTTGTAAACAAAACAGCACTCATTCTACACTCAAACTCCCATATCCCATCCAATATAGTCCCTTAGCCTGCCAGGAGTAATTTCTGAGCACAGATTCAGGAATAACCCCTGTGCTAAGTGTGCTCCAAAACAAAACAAAACACCTGGAGAGACAGTAGGGGAATAAAACGTTTGTTTTACACATGGTCAAATCTGGTTTGATTCTGGGACAACATAAGGTCCTTGAGAAAGAATAGGAGTATCCATTTGGGCACTGCCAGGTGTATCATAAATTTACCCCCCCCAAAAAAAAACTATAAACTAATTAAAAGAAAAGAATATGAGCTAACTGGCCAATGTCTTAAAAGGCTCAGACAACATTTTTTGACTGTTTTTCCTTTAACAATTGAGGTGTCCAGCATACTTTCTAACTTCCAGAGTTTAGGGGAGCTCTCTAAAGCAGTAACTTTCAATCTTTTATATCTGAAAACCAGTGAAAATAGAATACATGTTTACCTCAAGGGCAAGGCATTCCATTATTACTAGGAATATTCTTTTTTTTGTTTGTTTGTTTTTGTTTTTTTGGGCCACACCCAGTGACGCTCCGGGGTTACTCCTGGCTATGCGCTCAGAAGTCGCTCCTGGCAGGCACGGGGGACCATATGGGAACCGGGGATCGAACCGTGGTCCGTCCTAGGCTAGGGCAGGCACCTTACCTCCTGCGCCACCTCCCGGCTCCCGGAATATTCTAACAATTTCACACATGGTTGAGGTTTACCATGTGTATGCACAGCACCATTATCTAGAATCTGTAAGAAATTCTGGTTGAGTAGCAATTGTAAATTATTGCTAAAGAACTTCATAAAGGAGAGTAAGAAGGAAACTCCAACCCCAAAATTCACTCCCACTCCACTTAGGACTGGGACCTCACTCTTCCTTTTGTCTAGTAACTGTTTGAGAGATTACCTCTTTTCTGAGCTATGAGTTCTTCTTTAACTAGTAAAAACAAAACAAAACAAAAAACTCAGTCATCTGTGGACTACAATATCTAATATATTATGAAAGACAATAGGTAAACCCAGCACTCAGGTTGTTATCCTTTGTGTGAATTCCTAGGCACAGAGCCACTTTTTTTTTTTTTAATCCCTTTGGAATGAAAGGGGAACTTATTCTTCTGGGTTTCTTTTTCCTAATATAATTTTGAGATGAAAGCTAAGTTTTATTGAAAAAAGTTCAGCCATGGTTTCTTTCAACTATGACAAAAGAATGAAAGAAAAAAGAAAAGCACATTTCTTGCTGTCACACATGTGAGGTTCCATGGAGATGTGGTTCACACTCTGATTAAGGAAATCTGAATGCAAAATTAGGCTGTCCACTTGTCACTAACTTCCTCTTTAGGAAGACCAAGAATGTCCTACATGCTAGTCATTCTGGGACCAAATTTGTCCAGAGTTTACAGTGGCCCTTGTATGTGTCTAGAGTTCATTAAGCAAACTCCAAATTTTGTGTTTTAGATTTATAAGTAATGTCCTAATAGGGCTAGCAAACTATGGAGAAGAGATCTAATATTATGTTTTAAATATTAAATAAAGGTATTAACTTGGTTATCATCTTTAACAAAAGTGTTAAGTATTTTCATAGTAGGGATACAATTCTGCTTTATAAGCAAAATAAAATTTGATTAAGCTTAATAAATGAATATGATAATAAAGAAAACATTACATATGTGTATATTTTAGTATATATGTATATATAGGGGCAGGAACAGAGAGTGAGAGAGAGAGAGAGAGGAAAGAGAGATTTTCAAAATAGCTGTTTAGGTTAAAGAAAAATTGGAAAGCTTAGCTCTTTGAGGGAAAGAGAAATTGATAGGTGTTTTCTATTTAGGTTGAGAGAGAAAATAAGTATTACCTTATCTGAAATTCAGAGGAGAAACCAGGTCATGTGAGGGTGAGGGTTAGGCACATACTTCTATGTTTCTTCCATGTCATCACTAAATCAATGTATTTGTTCCTAAATATTTGAAAATATTTAAGAGCTTTCTAGCCTCTGACAAGAAGCAGAAGTAGTATCAGATTCAAATTCTGTTTTAAGTTAAACAAGATTTCTAATCTCTTTGTAAAATCAGTAGTGGCTGGAGGTTTCTGGGAGGTTAAGTAAAGGAAAAGTTTGTGAGTTAACATAAGTAAGACTTAAGACATCTTGTTTCTCATTCCTATTGTTATAGTGCAAGAAACAATGATCTTAGATTCTATAAACTTGTACATTTAGCCTTAGTCCTGATCTCCTAATATTCTTCATATATTCAAATCTCACCTTCCTAAATTATGTAACATTTCTGTTCAAGGAGCCTGGTAAATATTTTTTAGAGAAATTGATATTTAGAATATCTAAAAATTTTAGATTTTAGAAGTATCTAACCAAAATTATACTGAAAGGAAAGATAGGTGGGACTGGGGAGGCTGCAACGAATTTCAGGAAGTAATATAAACTAAGCTGTGATTCAGAGTTAATATGTCACAAGCCCTAAAATAGCCAAAAGAAGCAGAAAAATACAGTCACTTTGTGGATACAAGAACTTTGGCCATTAAGACTCAGCATGAAGTTACTACTGGCTCTGGAGAAGTCTGAATAGCTATCACTGTCCCAGAGGAGATGCTCTAGCAAAAACAAAGGACTGAAAAGAATGCAAAGGTGGACCCTTAACATTCAAAGTTCAACTCCTTGACAATTCCTTTGTCAGTGATTCTTATCTGCAAAAAGGCTATCTGGGGTTGGACATCACCTGGGGCTGATCCCATGTCAGTTCGGAATATGCAAGCCCTTTTTCTAATATCATGGAGTAAAACCTCAAATTTCTTCACTGCATTTTCTTGTGAGCATGTTTCTTTCTTCCCTCACAATCTCTAAATAGAACTGGTTTGTTTTACTATTGGTCTCTTTTAAAATTCCTTTTAATGATGGCAAATGAAGGAGCAATAATGAATCCAGGTAGAAGTTAGGATTGATTTTCCTTTTCCTGAAAATAGCAACTCTTTAATTGAGCCCAAGTTCCAGAGTTCTCCCATTATTAGGTTGCAGGGATAATTTCTCACATTGTAGACCAAGTGGGACCAAGGTGATGTTTGATAACTTCCCTGTGGAGCTCCTGAGATGGAAAGTCTGTATTATGTAGGTACTCTAGATTTCCTAGTACTGACCCATTCAGCCACTCCCTGTGTGACCTAGGTAGGTAGAGTGCCTCTACTCTTTAGAGGCTTCCTCTTTTCTTCCCATTTCACACAAGTCTTCTGAATTAATACTATAAGCTCTACATTTTTCCCCCTTTATCTTTTAGTATAAACTCAAAACTAAGATAGTGGAAAAAATGACTAGGTGGTAAGTAGTCTGAGAGGCAGGAAATGTTAAGAAGTTTGTCAGCCATTAAAATTATCAGACCTGGGGCCGGGCGGTGGCGCTGAAGGTAAGGTGCCTGCCTTACCACGCTAGCCTTGGACGGACCGCGGTTCGATCCCCCGTGCCCCAGCGCATAGTCAGGAGTAACCCCTGAGCGTCACTGGGTGTGGCCCAAAAACCAAAAAAAAAAAAAAAAAAAAGAAAGAAAGAAAATTATCAGACCTGAGTCAATTCCTGTATTTCATAATCTAGATGAACCAGAAGAAGAAAATATTTCTATGAAAATGTCATTATTCAGTGCCCTAACTAGAATATAGAGTTTCTAACAATTGGTTTCCCACTTCATTTTCAAAAAGATTTATCGGAATTTTAAATGGAATAATGGCATGCTTTTATTTTTTTATATTTTGACTCTTGTCAATTCCATACTTTAGCCTTAAATTCTAGCCAAGAGGAAGTACCTACAAAGCTGTAACCCTATAGCAACAGTCATGCCTAGTCAAGTATAGATACAAAACAAGACAGGCCTTAATTAGGAAATAAATGTGCTTTTGATGCAACTGCTTACCTTTAAAGGAATTTTGAATAGACGCAATATAAAAAATTAAATTATAATAAATAAATAAGAGATAATCTTTCTTAAACCTCACTACTTGCAGGTAATCACCAAGGACCCTTAGTGTCAAAAAATGCTCTTTTATATAATATAATTCTTGTTCCTAATTATACAAATACAAAATACAAAAACAGTTTCATTTTCTTCAGAAAAAAGCCTGTCATACCTGTGGAAATCAAGGTAAGAGTATAAATTATGGCACAAAAGTCAGAAATTATATTTTTAATTATTTAATTTAGTAAAATATATTTCACTATGTAACATTAAAGCATGTCCTTTTGTTTTAATGATTCTATCTTTTTACCAAATTTACTCTATAGTCACTTACTTGTACAGGGAAAATTTAAAAAACTTTAAATCCACTGAACTGGATGATTTCTAATGCTGTGATAGTAACATCTTGAATTTCAACAATGCTTTTAATAATTGAAGTATTGCTTTCAATGCTTTATATACCTAAAAGTATATATAGTATATATATAGTATGTATATATATATACTATATATACTAAAGCTATATAAAGACACAAATGTTGTCTTATATATAGGTATGTTGTCTGTTTCCAAAGGATTTAAATGAAAAAAAATTATAAAAATATACTGTTCGTATGCTAAGGTAAAATGAAAGCTTGTACTTAGAACTTACATATTGTCAACATACCACAGTCATTGTCATGTCAACCCGTTGGCCTGTGCCGTAGACTTAGATAACTCTTGAAAGAGAGGCAAACCAGGGCAAGAAAACTCATGGATATTTGAGTCCCATAGCTGATTACTCTGGGGTACTTCTGGAGGAGAGTGGCAAGTCCCAAACTGCCAAAGCCTTGGCAATTACACACATTCCCTCAATTGCTGCCAGTCCAGTGACCCAAATTTAAGGCTTTTCCACTGATCTCTGCAGACAACTAACCACCCAAAACTTCAAGTAGATTGATTTTGAGTCTGATGACTCTGGGGTCTTTTTGGAGTTATGTTGGTCAGCTTCCCCCAAAGCTTTGTACTTCTGGCAGCCACAGCAGCCATGCCTATAACCCATAGCTGCTGCAATGTCAGCTCGTCATCCCAGTTCTATAGATCCTGGAATCCTGGAGGACTATTTGTGGTATCATGACACTTCCAGATTTTTCAAAACTGATATTGTAGAAATGTACCAAATTACATGTGAAATCATAGAGGCCACGTAAGCTCAACATAAAAGAAAAAAAAACAATCAAATGTTCAACTAGCAACAAACAGCTTATAAAACTTCAGATAATGACTTATTGACTCCATTGTAAGATATGGTAACTTTCACATTGTTTATTTAATCAAAATTTTTGGATGATTCTGTTCTATTTAATTGTAACAAACAATATTAAGTAAATCATTTATACCTGACAAAGGGTAATCTTGGATGAGGGTAGAAACTGGGGATAATGGTGGAGGAAATGTTATACTGGTAATGGGACTAATGTTAGAATATTGAAAGCCAGAAATAACTGTATTATGAGTAATTTTGTAATCTTTTTATATATATTTTATTTAAACATCTTGATTACATACATAATTGTGTTTGGGTTTCAGTCATATAAAGAACATCACCCATTACCAGTGTAACATTCCCATCACCAATGTCCCAAATCTCCCTCCTCCCCACACAACTCCCACCTGTACTCTATACAGGCTATCCATTTCCCTCATACATTCTCATTATTAGGACAGTTCAAAATGTAGTTATTTCTCTAACTAAACTCATCACTCTTTGTGGTGAGCTTCATGAGGTGAGCTTGAACTTCCAGCTCTTTTCTGCTTTGTGTCTGACTCCTCAGGCTGCGGAGAAGGGCTCCTGTATGGGGCCTTCCCAATCCCCATACCTGGCAAGAGCTATCTAATGCTAGTCAAGCCTAAGTGGATCTTTACATCTCAAATCAAAATGAGTGGTGAAAGAGAAAGCTAAAATAAAAATAAAAAAACAAACAAGCAACAAAATGAAATAAAATTAAATTAAAAAAGAAAGATGAAAGAGGAAGCTAAAGGAAAATCTCTGAAGATGGTCTTCCTCCAGGAGAGGTGGCAGATAAAAGTCTGAATACAACACTCCTACCAGCCAGGAATTCCCTTCAGGTACCTGCATCAAGTAATTGAGAAATTAAGAGCCCTCAGATCTTTTCTTCCCCTTCCATTTAGACTACCAACCCTCTAGCTAAACTTGTTTATTTCTCAAATATCTTTATATCCATCAGTAGCATTCAAAGTTTTTAAATCACCCCTTAAATGATTTTTAGTAGAAACAATGGTTAAAGATCACTTGTCTAACAAATAGTTATTTGTTATTATTTGCATAGTATCGTTAAGTGCTGGGATAGCAAAAATAATATATATCTTCATTTCAGTTCAAAGAGATGTTCTCATTAAGAATACCTATACCGGGGCTCGGGAGATAGCATGGAGGTAAGGCGTTTGCTTTTCATGCAAAAGGTCATCGGTTTGAATCCCGGTGCCCCATATGGTCCCCTGTGCCTGCCAGGAGCAATTTCTGAGCATGGAGCCAGGAGTAACTCCTGAGCACTGCTGGGTGTGACCCAAAAACCAAAAAAAAAAAAAAAAAAAAAAAAGAATACCTATACAAATTAAGAATAAATTATGACTTTAGGAAAAAGATCATCTCCAAAGTTTTAAACTTAAGACTATCTTGCATAGCCAAAGAAGAGGAAGAAACTTTTGCTTGCCAGTTTTTAAAAGTGATATACTTATTTGATATAGTATGTGGAGAAGCTAAAGTACATTTTTCCCCTAAGGTAGACTCCTAACAGAGCTCTGGAACTTGACTGTGTTGGCCAGATGATTCAGTATTTGAATCTAGTAATACGGTGCTGCTTGGGCCTAAAGGTTGGTTGTCACAGGGTTATACTGGTTGATATTAATATAGAGAATATGATGTGAACTAGGAATTTAGAGCATAGGTACTTAAAACTAGGTATTAGACTAAGCACTCTAGCCCTTTTATTTACCTCCTAAAATTTTCTAAAATAACTTTGATTTGAGCATACTAAATAATGGCTATGTGATTTTAAACAAAGAAGCTATTCAAAAAAAGGTCAGTATTCTGTCTTAATGATAAGTCAAAGAATAATATTGAGCGATATCAATTTTATTTAAATTAAAAAAATCACTGTTACTAAGAATGGGGAAATGTTGGTCAAATGGTATGAACTTCCAGCTCTCTAAAATTAACTCAGTTGGGATCTAATGTAAAGCATGGCACATAATATAAAAGAGCATACAAGAATATTGTTGCTAATGATACTGTATTACAACTTAAAGCTGTTAACAGAGATCCTAAGTATCATTTTCATACACACAAAAAGAAATGACAACTATGAAATACAGTATAGATGACCATAAATAATATGGAGGTAATGTGTGAGTTATAAATATATGAAACAAATGCATGTAACATTTTCAAATACAAAAATGTTATTTAGCATTTTTATCTCAATAAAACTTGGAAATAGGATATTTTTTCATACTGCTGCTACATTTTATTTGAAACTTTATTTAGATGCCATGACTTGAAAAATTAGAGATGCTTCTTTTAAATACAGTAATTACAATCATTTTTAAATGTAACATGTATGATTGAGTACTTCTAAAAAGATACTAAATTTAAGAAATAAAGCAGATAATAAATAAAAAAAA
>PVKC010018894.1:0-19402 GCA_004027635.1 Crocidura indochinensis
CAGTGAACTGAAGTTTAGTTAGCTGAGAATTTCTGGAATAGTTTTCTGGGTCCCTGAATATAACAAAAATAATAAATACCTGGAAAAACTAAGCCTTAACTTCATTAAAGGATCATTTTAATTATTAGACTGCCCTCAGTGTGATCACAATGGAGAAGCTAGAATTGTGAGGTAAAATTCTCTTGAGAGGTTAGCTGTTTCTAATGGCTCATTGGAGTAGGAACTGAGATACCTACATTCTTCTTGAGGGGAGTCATGTCTCCTGACACAGAGGAGATAACTTGACAGAGAACAAACTACAGATAGGTAGAACTACATGCAGAATAAAGCCAGTAAGATACTCATGAACCTGCAGAGAAGTGCATCTGCCTCTATTAACTTCTAAACTTTGATCTATCATTTTACACAAGAACCCCAGTTTCTCACATATAAAATCAAGAACGATCAAACAGGTTGTTAAATGAGAGAATATAAGTCAAACTGCTTTGTAAACTATAATATCTAGGAGGACAATGCTTAAAATGGAAAAATAAAAAATATTTCTTAAAAATATTTTAAATTCATCCCAGGAATTAAAGGCAGTTTCCATTCAAACCGGGATTTTCAAGCAGTTGAGAAAGAAAAGATCAATGCACTTCAGCAAGAGCTCGTGAAGAGTAGCACAGAACCGTCACTTATCTACTGCAGGAGTTCCAGGGTTACAATGCATCATGACAAAGTAGAAATATGTTGAATGAAAAGAACCCTGGTTTGCTAATAGAAAAGCTTCAGTTCATATCCTGGCCCCACAGACTCCTAATAATATGAGTTTAAGCAAGTGAAAGAATTTGTCAAAACTCTCTCATCTGGTCATGGCGATCAAGTGCACAGATTTTAAAGACATATGTGGTGCAGAACTTTCTATGGAACTATGTCTATGTAAATTGCATATAGCCCACATATCACTATCATAAAATAGACTTTAGTTCTCATCTTCAATTTTAAGAAACAGGAACAGATAAATTTTATAGGCATTAAGGTCTTTGGTACGCACATGGATGACCCTGGGTTGATTCCCAATGCCACACAAAGTTCCTCAAGCATAGTCAGGGGTGATCCATGAGTAGAGAGACAGAAGTAAGCCTCAAGCATCAAGAGCTGTGAACTAAACTACTAACAAAAAATTTTAAGAAAGGTGAAGAAACTTACCTGCCCAATAAAACATAAACATAAGCAATAAACTTATAGTACAAACCTACCTAATTACTAGGATTGCTTAAGTATGTCCACTCCACTTCTATTGACTACACTTACAAAACAAGAGAAGTGTAACTAGGAGTGTTGGATGGTATCGTTAAATAAATCAACCATATTTAACCTCAAGAAGCAATTGGAAGCATATTGGCCCCTAAAAGTGCTCTTTAGGTCTAGATAAATACACTCTTGTCATAAAGCCACTAAGCTCTTGTCTCTGAAGCCACCTGAAATCATTTTACAAGTGGATTTACATCTTAATCTCAAACAAATATATGTTATTCACATAGTATATCTTGCATTATTGCTACATGCAACTTCTCAGGTTCAAAGAGTATGGTATCACCCATGAGATTCCTTTGTGCTTGAGAATGAGGCTATGCTATATGAGAGTTGAAGTAGCATGAAAATACTTCAACCTACTAGGTGAGAGCCCAACAACTTTTAATTTTCTTTACTGACTAATAAAGATGAAAAGACATTTGGTGGTCTAAGAGCTACAGACCAGATGCCTAGGAATGAACTGATTTGCTCTAACAATGAAAATACATCTGCAATAGTATTTTTTTGAAGAATACCTAACTGACCTTGTAATAGTTTTCTATTATCATCTAATATTTATTTGTCTTTAGCACAAATCAAAGAAATAAGCTGAGTAAAGATTTGGTAGAAATAACAAATAAATTTTGCATCATCCAGGCCTTGGTGAAGAGAGTAATCTCTGAAATCTTATGAATTTTTTTAAATGAGTTTTGGTTCAAATTGGCAAGCAATATATGGTGCTGCTTTTCCCTTAGCTGGATTTTACATGTGCCAGAAAGAAGAGTTTTAAAAATGAAAAGTAAATTCTTTCATTGTAATTTATAAGATAAAGGCTTTACTTACAACTCTTGTCTCTTATGGCCTACAAGATCCCCTTTTCCAAGGTAGTCTAATTTCTAAAACACACACACACACACACACACAAAAAAAACACACACACACACACACAAGCAACACACACACACACACACAGGCACAGACATGTGGAATGCCTACCCCCCAAAGAGAAGTTGGTGAATAAACTTGAGATTCTTTCTCTTGGGGAAACCACATGGGCTCTTAGATCAGCTACAAGCAAGGCAAGGCAAATGCTTTAGCTACTATTTATCTCGACCCCATTCTTCTGACTATATTCAATGGATAAAGAAGGTTAGTTAATATGTTAGTTGTAAAGTCCTCTTTCAAAAGGATACATTTTGCTACCACATAGTGAAGGTATGAAAAAATTACTTAGAATTTTATTAGAAACAGTGGCATCTTCGAGTACTCCAAATATTACAATTCAAATCAATAGTAATTTTTAATGGCTCAAAAAACGCAGGGTTATTAGTATCCCAGTCCTACTGGGAATAAAATTTTGGTTTACTCTTCTTGCAAAGGAACCAAAAATAACAAAGGTACTTTTTGGAAATAAAGGCAATTGAATATGCAGAAGATTTTGTAGAAAAAAGAAATGGGGTGCCTGGCGGTGGTGCTGGAGATAAGGTGCCTGCGCTAACCTAGGACTGACCGTGGTTTGATCCCCTAGTTCCCCATATGATCCCCCGTGCCTGTCAGGAGCGACTTCTGAGCGAATAGCCAGGAGTAACCCCTGAGCATCATCGGTGTGACCCAAAAACCAAAAAAAAGTAGAAAAAAGAAATGGTTGGGGCCGGAGAGGTGGCTCAGAGGGTAAGGAGTCCCCTTGCTCCTGCTAACCTAGGAAGAACCACGGTTCAATCCCTGTCCCCATGCATCCCATATGATCCCCCAAGCCAGGAGTGATTTCTGAGCGCATAGCCAGGAGTAACCCCTGAGTGTCACAGGGTGTGGCCCAAAAACAAACGAAAAAGCAAAAGGAAATTGTTGGGGCCCAGCGATGGCTCAGCGGTAGGCCGTTTGCTTTGTGTGCATCTGACCCAGGACAGACTGCATTTCAATCCCCGGCATTCCATATGGTCCCCCAAACCAGGAGCGATTTCTGAACACATAGCCAGGAGTAACCCCTGAGCGTCACTGGGTATGGTCCAAAATCCCCCCACAAAAAAAGAGAAAGAAAGAAAAAGGAAATTGTAAATACCAGCTACAGCCACATGTACAGTTGCAGAAATAAGTACTTTAATATCTACAGTGCTTCTTATCTTATAATAAATGTGCTTTAGTGCATTTACCACATATGTTCTCTTTACTTTTCTATCTGCCCCACTCTCATTTTTCCTGGACTAAAAGGACAAAGGTATGGGGCCCGGGAGATAGCATGGAGGTAAGGTGTTTGCCTTTCATGCAAAGGGTCATCAGTTCGAATCCTGGTGCCCCATATGGCCCCCCGTGCCTGCCAGAAGCAATTTCTGAGCATGGAGCCAGGAGTAACCCCTGAGCACTGCCGGGTGTGACCCAAAAACCAAAAAAAAAAAAAAAAAAGGACAAAGGTAGTTATATTTATAGAAGTACAACTCTATCTAATTTACAAGATATAAAAGGATGAATGTGATTCAACAAAAAGAAAAATCCACACAACCCCACAGTGAACTAAAACAACTAGTAGTCTATGGCATAAGGATATTTTCACTGTGTTATTTGGACATGGTTTTACTTCATATTCATTTGTAAGGAAAGAGGGGTTAAGAGATGTACATTTGACCCTTGAACAACATAGAGCTTCCTAGTACTGACTCCTAAACTATCAAAAGTTTCTGTAGGTGCCATGAATAAGCTTAAGGGATAAGTACATTTCCTACATATATTATCAAAGATAAAACGTTGAATGTCAAAAGAGACCTGTGTGTGTGTGTTCTCATCCATCTGGTAAACCTCAAGAAACCTATGAATTCCTGTCTAATCTTTTCCATTTAATACCAACATCTTATCTCCTTCTTCCTTCCTTTCCTTCCTTTCCTTTAGTTGTATTGATGAGTATCATGAAGGCTAATTTTAATGTTTGTACATTTGTTTATGGTACTTATATACTCCAGTTGTGATCACATATACTCAGTTGTAGTACAATGGAGATAATATAGTCTTTTTTGGTGCCAGGATGGCAAAAAGAAGTGAGACTGACTGGAGTCATATTCTGAATGTGGGGTGGTTAAAGGCTTACTACTATGTCTACAAAGCAATAGCTCATACACTAAGCCCTTATATTATACTCTGTATTCTCTTTCTGACTATTCTGCTGCTTCCTAGAATTCAACATGTTTCATACTTGATCCTACAAGTATAGTATTCAAAATCTTGACTCAACCCCTCATTATAATTATACATAATGATTATCATTATATATAAATCACATTCAGTGGTTCCTCGATACTAATAGAATAATAAATCAACAGAATTGACGAAGCAAGAACTCACATCTAACCCATTTATCATATTGTTGTTGAGTGACTACCACTAACTAAATGCTGTCTTCATTATAATTTAAAGCCATGTACCTGGAAGATATTGGTAGTTTAAAATAATGTATGGACTGTGATTGTTCCTTTTGGTGAAATATCATTGATATGAGGAGTTTTAACATATCAAGATCATTGAAATGTCTGGTCCAAAAGGTACAGATTCCTACACTAAAATCATGACGCATTCCTAGAGCTTCCTTCAACTTTGTCATATTTAGAACTTCCATCTGCAAATCATGTAACAGATAGAAGGTGTGTTAATCAAATTTTCAGATAACACAAGGCGAGACCAGCTAGAAAATAAGCTGAGTAATAGGATTTTGAATCCAAAATAGTTGATAAAATAAATAATAAGTCAGGGCTTATAAGATACTATTTATCAGGATATCCATTAAATCGTATCCTCCACAGTCCTGTCTAGTTTGTTTGTGATACTAATGTCCTCCCTGCACTAGGAGCTGGACCTGGTACATGAATTCAGTGCTAGTAGAAGCATGATACTACTCAGTGTGTGTGAGTAGAAGCATGAAATGAAGGATCCATTTTAAGGGAATGTTCCTGAGCTCAGAATTGATCTCCACAATACATAGAGAGTGGTTTTAAATAGAGTGTTGCAAATATACAGATGTTATTATCAATTGATATTGTGACTTGCTTAAATATCCAGTAGGGGGAGGCGGCGTGATAACACAATGTAACACAATGGTAGGATGTTTCCCTTGCACGTGGATGTCTTAGGAATGGACCTATGTCTGGTTTCCAGCATTCCATATGGTCCCCCAAGCCTGCCAGGAGCAATTTCTGAGCACAGAGCCAGGAGTAACCCTGAGCACCACCGGGGGCTGGGGGGGAGGGAACGACCAAAAACCAAAAATAAAAATAAATAAATATGCAATAGACATGTGGGGTTCATTGTTCAAATTAAGGTCAAATATGTGTAGGTTGAAGATCACTTTAAAAATATAGTCCTACTCAAAATCACATAGCTGATGGCCAGGCAGTATCTATAAACTAGAAATATATTAATGTGTCTAATATATAGAATTGTCCCTATAAAGAACAATCTAGAAAATGATCAAGGTGTTGCAGCTCAGAAGTAGAGTCCTTGCCTTACATGTGTGAACCCTTTTGATTTTAGTTCCTACAACATTTGCATAGGCACGAATAATAACAAAAATAATCATAGAATTTATCTGAATAATTTCAACGACATGTACTCACACAAATGGACCGAAATTATAGGGATGCTAATTATTTTAAGAATTTGCTAATAAGACAGTGGCTGAGTCAGACTCTAGTTGAACAACTTAAGCTAGACTTCACAATGCACTTGCCATGAGACTTGAGTGGGTTAATCAATGACCTCAATTTTCTCCGTTTACAGATGGGAAATAAAAGAATAACCCCCACTTATGTTTGCTGTGGGGATTAAGTTGAGCAAAAACAAATTGTATCTACTTCACCTGTTTGCTATGAAGATTAAATGAGGCAGCACATTCTTGGAACACTTAGAGGAGGCCTCACGGTGAGAGGCCAACAAATATTTGCTTGTCTTCTTATAGGGAGGCACATTCTGATGCTTACTGATATCTGCAAACAGAATGGTGTGTCATGTGGGAAGGGGCCTGTGAATATTAGGATATGTTTAGAGTAAGGTAAGCTTGTCATTGATCAGGGATAGCTCAGAGCAATGTTCCTTAAACTTGGCTGTGCTGGTGAGTCACCTTTGAACCTTACTCAAGTGTGAGCTCTGACTCAGCAGGCTAGACTGGGGCCCAAGAGCCTTCTGCATATCTCACTGATTCCAGGCAGTGTGGAAATTATTGGTCTAGTTATCACATTCCAAGAAACAAGATTAAAGACTAGTTCTTCCACTGGGTGGAAAGCCAAAGAATAATACCAATTCTATTCTAAAACATGACCATTGTGTGATATTATAAATCTAAGAACAATTATTATATTGAAGCCACATTATAACTGAGTAGTCTGGTGCACATGAACAAACCTGGTTCCTTATTTTGATAGATTCTGAGAAGCACTTTTTAAGAAATAAAACTTTTTACAGCAAAGGCCTCAGATGAAGGCTGAACTACTTCAATAGAGGGCTTCATCTCCTAATTGGCTAAACATCTGTTTTAGTTCTGAGCACAGATTCATCTTTATCAAATACTGATTGGCTGCTGGCTCCTGCCGGCTGCTATATTCTGGTGCAAAGGGAACAAAGCAGGGCAGCTGTGGGAAGTCAGGAAGCCCCATGAGGAAGGCAAGAAAGAGCCAGGAAAGCAAAAAGAGAGACTCACAAGTTCCTAGCAGAAAAAAAGCAATAGCAAATTTACTGGTTTTGTAGTTGAGGGGAAAAAACATACCTGGAGCTAAAAAAAAAATCCTTAGAGACATTCTGGATAATTCTCCTGTTCTTAGACAGTGAAACAAAGTTGTTTTTAGAGACTACGATTCTTAGGAAATGACACCAAGACTTATATAGCTCCTGAATCTGAAACCAGGTCAAAGGCTGCCTGCCAGACCGTGGGCCTATGTTTGTTTCGCATCTCCTCCTGTGCACTCCAGTCCCAGAGATGCAGCTTGGGATTTCCAGCATGTTTTTATCTGCTATGGCTGTCCACCAGATTGAGAATGCTGGAGAACCATTCTAAGGAAGTAGTTTGAGAGAAGAAAACAATTATCCATTCAGCTTAATTTATAAGAATGAAGTCACATACACTCTGAAAACATTCCCATATTACTGACAGTATTCTCTCCCCCTATTCTATGAACACATTAAATAAAAATGGTCACACAAACATCTCATATCTAGATGGCTTTTCTTTCTTTTGGGGGAGTAGAGGCAAATAGAAAATATAACCAACAATGTCCAAGACTTATTCCTGGCTCTGAAATCAGGAATCATACCTGGCAGGGTTTTGAAGGGTCATATGTGGCGCTAAGGACCAAACCTTGATAATGCATGCAAGGAAATGCCTTAGCTTAATCCGTATTCTATTTATCTGAATTCCTGAACATCCTTTTATGAGCCAAGAAGCCACGGTTTGGTGTTGGTTTTCAAATGGTCTTCCTTGGATTTCTGTATGTTCTCTTCCATTTGTGAAATGCCCTCAACTTAGTGTCAAATTTTAAAAGGGATATACTTATTTACCAGGTCAACTGACTTGGCAGCATTGACTAGGATAAGAAGGAACATGGAACCCAGATGGGATTTAATTAGATCTAGAAATTCCCCCAGGTCTTCCCAACTCACATTTCTTTATACTGGTTGAGAATTTAGTAGAGAATACAAAGTCATCAATCAGTACTAACACTAAGAAATGACTAGCATCATTCATTCAAAAGGCTGGGCAGTGGAGTAGTTCACACTTAGCTACTAAACAACCACTCCTACATGGGAGGCTGTCTGCTTTATATATTTCCTACTCCCTGAGGGATTTTTATCCTTATTGACCACTGAATAAAAGTTTATTTTTATCCTTATTGACCTGAATAAAAGTTTAGGAATGAAGTGCAGTTGCTGTATATAACATAATCACCATCCCCTACTACCTAATTTGATTCTCTTTAAGTTTATAAAAAATTGCAAAATTAACACCACTAAATTAAACAAGAAAAAACACACTGCAATATTTTAGCACATATACATTTGTAAACATAGAAATATTATACACATCAGCAAAAGATAAAGCTCAACTAATTTGATAGACTTTTAGAAACCATATGTCAGTAGCACACAGTATTGATTAATCCCCAAGTACAGTACAAATCAGGAATTCAGAAGTTGCTACAAGTGACATAAAGTTTTCCATATTTCTTTGGTTGGGTCATTTATTACTGTGTCTGTAGAGCTAAAGGGCTGCCATTCTACAAATATGCTCAAGTCTGTGAAACTCATGGATAATTAAAGACATTAGTTCCATGCACCTGAGCAGTCTGAACAGGATACAAGTTTTTTTTTTTCACATTAACTATCATCTAGGAAGCTTTGGAAAATCAGAAAGGTTGAGAAAATTTGTGCATTTCTCTTTGATTCTCTCGCTATTGTTAAAATGTATCGCCAATATCACTTTAGATCGATAACTATATCCATCGTTAGACTAATGCATGCAAAAAGTAGTAGACAAAATATGTAATACATTAGAGGCAAATATAAGAGTCATTGGTCAAAGACCTTATTGACTATATAAGTGTAACCTACCATGTCCTGTGTCAGTCTGCAATCCTATAGAATCTATGATTTTGCCTCTTAATGGTTTCAGTGTATGTTGGGAACAATGGGGCCAGGATCAGAATAAATCAGAGGAGATACAGAAAGAGTTAAATTCCACAATTACACTATTTAAAACTTCAGCTGTCCTTAGTTTGCAGAAACTCCTTTCTAGGGATGATTTCCCTGGAGGATTTGCTCCCTTTCTTAATCATAAGACAGCCCAAGCCCAAAAAGTGTCAGAAAAAAAGGAAGATGAACTAGAAAGATCTCTGTGAAATGACGGTTATCATTTTGCTTGTAACTGCAAAGTTCGGAGTCATATCCTTCGGATCCGCATTTACATGCAATTTTCTGAGTTTGCTTAAATGGATATGACGTTTCATTAATTCTGATTCATTGTGTACTCAAGCCAAAACACATGTAGTTAGGTTCCATTTACTGACCAAAAAAAAAAAATTAGAAGCTGCAAAATTCTAAGTCAGAGTAATAACAGAAGGTGTGCAATTACTCATTACCCAATCAGCTATCAGGTCAGGGGGCAAGAATGGTTTGGAGATAAATTGCAACTTCTGTGAGTGAATTTGACAGGCTGGGTTAGTAGGTGTGTTTCTTTTGATTAATGACACAAGGAAGAAAGGTTTAGAAACGTCGTTGCCGCTGCTCCTGCGCCTCTCAGGCTGACCCTTAAAGTGTTTCTACCAGTGACTGAGGAAAACATAAATTACAGTGAGCAAAGTGTGAATTTTGTAAAAACATACAAAACTGTAACATCCATAACTTCTCGGCTCTAATTAAAAAGAGAACACAAAATGATAAGTCTCCAGGATAAGCTAGAGTGGGTCACTGGGCTAAAAAATTCAAGTTTCCGCAGAAAACACACACCATTGGAGCTATTTATCATGGTCAATTACATGAGAGTTTGAATGCAGAACAGCCACTGCACAGGTTTGGACATCATTCAGCATTTCTCCAACAGATCACATTTCTAGGTGGCAGTAGAGATGGCATTTTCCTGGGTAGCTCATGAAATGGATCAAGAGAACTCTTCTTAGGTTTCTGATCTCTAATGAGCTTCTTGCTTAACTGCCATGGCTAGATAAGATGCTGAAGGGCTAAATGCTGTGAATTCACACAAGAAAAGGCACAGAGAGTACTGTGTATTAACTTCTGTTCTAAATTGCTTGGAAATAGTTCATAGAAAGAATGAGGTTTGCATAGGTATTTGGGATGAGATGAGATGAGATAAATTCTACTTTGTTTGAACAATGGCAGGTATTATCTTAATTTGGAGAAGAAGAATTATGACACTGTGATAAAAAGAAACAAAGTGTATTCTTATTATCAGATGGGTTCCCATTGTATGGGGAGGTGGGCTGAACATGAAGACCATCTAATATTGAGATAAGGAATGTTAGCTTAAGATAATCATACTCGACCCAGTTCTTAAACAACATTGGTTCACGTTTCTCCAAGATAATTGAAAGGGAGGAAAATTAGATCTTGGAAGATGTGTGATGTTTTAGATAGCTGGGAAATGCAAACCTGAATTGGAGGCATGGCACAGGTATGAAATTGAAGTGACAAGCAATAAAATGGAAACTTGGTAAGATTGGACAATAGATAGGCAAAGAAAGGAGATGATATTGCTAACTCTGAATATTTTAGTCTGATAAAAGGTCAGGAAAATAAGCTTTAGGATAAGGTGCTATTTGCAGGGAGGTGTTCTGTGGAGAATAAAGCCAATGTAGTTGAGCTATACGGCATGGATGTGGAACTGAAGGGAAGAGAACATTTAGCTCTAGTTTTGGGATATAGACAATGATTACTCCAATCAGGTGAAAGTCAAGTCGAACACTAAGACAGACCATTTACATTGTATTAATGCAGAATGGATGTTATATGTGTTCTGTAAGGTGAATGCTCATCTCCTTTATCCTTGTCTTCGACAAGCATATGACTGGTGATAACAAAAGAATATCATCATCTCTCCATTGAATGTAAGAAGTTATGTGTGGGAATGTGTAAACAGTTTATTCGGTTTCTTGTAATTAAATGGAGGGTGGGAGGTCTAATATCACAATGCTGGCATATTCATTATGAAGTCAAAGCTCACTGCCTCATAGATGGCTGTCAGCATGTACAACATCATGTGCGCATGGCAGAAGGGAGGAGGCAGTCTAAAAGGCAGTAATACCTTATATACCTTATAAACATCTCCCAAAGACTTCACTTCTAATATTATCACCATGAGGTGTAGGTTTCCACATAAGAACCAGTGAGATGGGACAAGGGCAAAGATATCTGATCTTTGGCAGAAGTGGACATTCTGTGGTCAATGTCCAGTTCATGGTCTGGGAGAGCAGAGGAGACTTTTGGAGTCACATACAATGAGGGTATTCAGGAAAAGTGGCAGTCAGAGGAAAGCAATCAATGGTGTCTTTAGTCATAGAAATCTTCAACACATTAATACTGGTGCAGTAATTTGCGTTAGCTAAACCTCATCCAAATATGAACCACTGCATCAACATAAATTTGAAACTTCCATGAAATGTAAACAACTAAAGCTGATCTAGTAAAGTTAGTTTGAGATATGTAGGTGTTCAAGAGATATTTGAAGAAATCCTCTGCATCTAGTCAAGGTCTCTGACCTTGTATACAGGGAAATTGATGTCAAAACTAAAAATTCTAGAAAATAATAGCTAAGGTAAAATTTGAATCAGGATAATTCCCTGGGCCAGAGCTAATACACTTTTAGAGAAATACCCTGCTCTATTTTATACCATCTAATATTAAATATATAATGTAAAATGTTATTGAAAATTTCCTTAAATCACATTGAGAATGTGATACAAACTGGGGAAGCAGGGATAACACAGCAGAGAGGACATTTGCTTTTAATGCAGTCAAACAGGGACAGGCCTGGGTTTGATTCCTGGTATCCCATATAGTCTCCTGAGTCTGCCAGCAGCTATTTCTGAATGCAGAACTAGGAGTAATTCCTGAGCACTACCAGGTGCGGCCCAACCCCCCACCAAGGGAATACCTACGAGTAGCTGATGATAATTTGATAGATGGATGATAGATGACAGATAGATAGATAGATAGATAGATAGATAGATAGATAGATAGATAGATAGATAGATAGATAGATAGATGACAGAATGATAGCTTATCTCAAAGTATTAGGCTAAAGTAGGTAGAACGAATAAGGTCAGATAAGGTCAAAAGCTATAAAGTTCACACCTATCTCTAATGTATCATCAGAAATTTAGCCACAGAATCCTCAGGTTCTGCAGTGACAAGAGTTAAACCTGCTCTTATTCCCTTAACTCCAACAGCTTGTTCTCAATATACAGTTTCCAAAATGCTGTGACACATTTTATACTCTATCCCTCACTGCAAAAGCCCAGCTTCTGATTCATTTCCTTAAAACACTCTACAGAGTACTTGCTATACTTCTCTAACTGGGGGGAGAGGTTGCCTGGGGCCTTCTTCCACTTTGAGGGGAAAATAAGAGTGTAATTGCTATAAACTATTGTGAGCAATAAACCCTTCATTAACTTTAATTGTAAACACTTTAAGTCCCAATCATTGTAATGAAAGGATAAATGGAAAAATCAAGAGTTAAGCACCCTTTTAAAATTTCATATCTTCTATCTTCACCTGGCCTCTTAAATCAGACAATCATATTAAACAATGCAGGGTGCCTGCTCCTGATTCTATCTGACAAAGTCTTGCCCATTTTTCTGTTAACTTCTTTGATCTCCATTCTACTGAAAGGAATCTGCCCACTTAATGGTAGCCCAAATCACCACTCTACTATCCCTGATAATGGAACTTATGTTTAATACATATTTCGACTTATTTACTTGCCAATCTGTATCATATCTTCAGTTGCCCTGTCATTTAAGCCCTGGGAAAAGTATCATCTGCCACAAATTGCTCCAAAATAAAAGTAGCTGAATGACTGAATGGTTAGCCAATAAAAATTCATATGAGATGCAAAGATTAATTTGTTTAACCTGTATGTAAAACTGGATTATGTATTATACTGAAGAATTACAGTGTTGCACACAGTGTTTTCCTACACAATCTCATGCTGAACACTGCCTAGTTATCTATTTGTTAACTGTGATATTTGCATGCTCCAGTGGAGTACCTGGGTCAAGACAATAAATTTACACATTAATTTAAAATCTTCTCTGTTGCTGCCCACGACCATTTGTCTGGTTCTTTTAAGAAGTAAACTTTGGCGTAAGTCATGGTTAATGCATCATATTTGTCTAAACTTATTGCCTTTCAGAATTAGATTATTATGATAATAATTATTATGATAATTAGATTATTATGATAAGAGACTAGATGATTATATAAGTAGATCTGTACATAAATAGATTATAGACAAATAGGTAGATAATAGATTGACAGGTGATACATTTCCCACTGGTTAATCTGATTCTTCTTTTCTGATAAAGGTCTTAGTTTAGATAGAAACTTGCTTCAGATTCTTAATGATGTCCACATGGAAGTAAATCATTTCATATACAAGGTATTATTTTTCTTTTGTGTAACTTCCAAATGAGCCTTAAACAAAGTGAGAGAGAAAAACGATTAAATTCTACCTTCCTGGTTGATATCTATGTTTTATTTTCCTAAGGACTCTGCTGCCAGTTTCATTCAAGCTCTGATTCTGCAATTGTTTTAGATCCATTTGGGTTTATTTCAAATGCTCCTTTTTCTCATCAGTAAAGTGGTAGTAGTAATTCCCTTCCTTGCAGAGTTAATACAAAGAATCACTGCCATGATGAATACAATATTCAAGCCCACTGTTACATAAAGAAGGAGCTTACTGACCATCTTTTCCCATCTTTGAACCCCTATTTGCTAATCAAAGCTACTCCCAATAAATTCATGCTTCAATGATGTCCCTATACCTTTCATTGTACTATACTGGGCCAATGCTGTCAACATCTTCATATTGTATATTCTATGACACTGCTAGCTAGATTTTTATTTTTGGATTAAGAGTCAAGTTTTATGCTCCATATTAATAAAAATAACTGTTTGATTAGCAATTCTCCATGCACTCCAGTATGGAGCTCTTTCTCAACTTATCCCACAGTGAGCACATTTAAAATTTATAGATAAAATAAAATAGCTGCAACCTGAAATCAAACCATATTTTCAAAATTATTCATCTTATTCAGTGCTTGCAATCAAAAACAATTTAAAAATTATCAGAGTGGAATTACTAATAAATGATCTGGTCATTACATATGAAAGGCAGGTGGTCTAGTCAACCTGGCTCAAACTAAGTGGAGGAAGGAAATAAGAAAAGGAGAGGATGGAAATAAGTAAAGGGTGCAATAGAGTCCCTTTGGTGGGAGGATACTTTTGAATTCTCATATCATCTGTGCCTGTGAAAATGAAAATTCTGAGGATCTGTAAGAGTGGACTATATTAACTCTCATTTTCTCTGTGATCAACATTCAGTCCACCTGCTGACCCAGAATTCATTACCAACTACTGAAGCCACCATTGGCTTTTAAATAAAGAAAATATTGTCAGTTCTCGACAGAGATGCCAACTTTTCTGGGGAGGAAGCAACATCAGAATGCCAAACATGTAGACTTCATTTTTCATTGCTGATATTAATGGATTTTGCATTCTATTTTCCAAAAAGCCTGTGGATCACACATTTTAAAAAATAACTTGTAGCTTAATAATCATAAATTTATCAATATTAATTTAAAACTATGTAGATAATGCATGTAGATTTTTTTTCCAACTCTAGAAAATGTCACAAGAACATATGGATTTATAGATACTTTTCTTTATTTTACAAGTCTGTCTGGGGTCCTCAGCACCTTGACTATAAACCAGTGCTCCCAGGCAAATTACCCTGACCTGAGGTGACTGAAAGGGAATGATTGGAAATACATTTTTAAAGCCACTTACAAGTGTTCACATCAAAGGCCATTGAAAATGGATTAACCCTGGATTTGAAAGAATTGTTTGTCAGGAGGCAAGGATTGGTTTTAAGACTGAAACACAGAGTAGAGGATAGATGGCCAATTCTTTCTGCCTGAAGGTGCAAAAAGTAACAGAACTCAGAGATTTGCATTATGTGCAAATCTTATTTAACATGCTACGCATGATAATAAAAAAAATCTTCTTTTAGTAAGTCTCACCTGTTTCCACTGAGTCAAAGTTTTCTGGTGTTAAAGTTGAATAAATAGAAGGTATTAAGAAGCTTCAAGAGTACACAGTGAAAATATATATTATTTACTACAATTGGAAGAACTATCTATATCTAGTTTAATTGTGATGAACTCTGTAAATAAGCTATTTTTTGTAAGCTCTAACATCTAAGATCTCTAGGGGCTTCAATAGAATGTTGTCTAAAATCTACCAGCTTCACAGATAGCTCTAGAAAAAAAATGGCTGCTCAAATATTGGTCATTGTTATACAATGACCTGGAATAAAAATAAAAATAAGCTCTGCTCCATCAGAAGCATCTGACTATTCACAATTTGTTGGTGTTTTCTGTTGCCGTAAAATTAAATCAGATTGGAAAAAGAACATGAAAGTTTCAAGTAACAAAAGAATTCATAGTCTATTCCCCTCCCCTGATTGATGTAACACATAAAACAACTTGACTATTATACCAATAATAAGGTATGTGGAATGAAGATAATAGTGTAAAAATATTTGTCAGATAGTGGTTAAAGCCTGAGAAGGGAAAATGACTTATCTTTTGTTATTCTCATTTAACTTATACAGATTGCTTTATTTTTTTTTTTAACTTTCCTATCTCTGAAGAAGTCTAGACTTTTCACCAAACCTCAAATTAAAAAGGCAGGTCTCAATTCTTTTCCTGAGAAAAAATTCTTACAGAGGGAAGATTATTTATAATTCCCCTGAGTCTTTACTTTTTCTTGGACAAACACCCTTCATCACAGGCCATTGTTTGTATGGGAAGTACATTGTGTCTCAAGACAGACAAAGAACTGGGCCTATTCATATATAGAAAACAATGTGTATTCAAATTTTCATTGAATATAATCAAGAGGCCTTGTTTCACATTACAGAATGATGATTCTGAGCCCACTCTAAGATCTCTAGAGCTTCATCTTAGGCCGATTTAAGATTTGTATAATCTCAAGAGAACTCATTAGATTACCCAACTTGACCTCTCACCATTCACAGTGAGGTCTGAAGCATAACTACATATAAGATCTTTTTAGTAGATGCAGTCCTCTGGCCCAGATATTCACAGCAATGTGACATTGTGTGCTAGTTAAGTTTGGCCATTAAACCTTATACTAGCAAAATAAATAATAAAAACTACATTACATGGCAAAAAAAAAAATGTTGGGAGCTGATTTGGACTATGCTAGACATCACACTCATAAAGAATTAGGATAAATATCAGAAGTCAAATAAAAATGAGATAATTGCTCATAAACTTGCTCTGTTCTGTGAATTTGAATGTCCTCTAACTATAAAATCTTTTCCCAGAGTTCTGTAAGTATCCCGTGTTTATTTAGTTATTTTAGTTTTTAGTCCACACACAGTTGTACTCATGGCTCAGATCGGATTTTGTGTTCATAGATTACTCTTGGTAGATGTGGGATAATATTTTGTACTAGGAATAAACCTAGGCCATCTTCATGCAAGGCAAGTACTCTACCCACTATACTGCATCACTCAGGTCCCAAATATTATCTAAGATTAAAGTCTCCCATAGTTTCCTGAGTTATTTTACCAGCAGCATCTACTAGGCACTGGAATGCAGAACTCAGGACCAGAAATTATCAGAAATCAACCTTAAAAAATGATATAAAGGAACATACAAAAATGGAGTTTATGGAGACTTATTGGTATAAATTGAAGAAGATGGCCTCCAATAGCTTATTGGATTTTGCTGAAATCTTTGTTGTCTTTTGTACAAAGCATTCGAGAGAAAATAGGCCCTTAAATAGTGATTTTAGAATGATGTGGAATTGAAAGGAGAAAGAATCAGTGAAGTCTGACTAGCAATAGAAAGTGGGAAAAGGGTCCAGGATTATCTTGATAGTGGTACAGAGAACTAGGAATGTGTATAATTCAATAAGAAGTAATTAATTTTAGAACCACTTGCAAGAATGCAGACAGTTTCGGTAGGAAAAACACACAGGGCGATGCAGTCCATTGCACCTCATGAGAATGAGTCTTCCCAATCTTGTGCTAGAGCTGTAAGGGCATAAGATTCCCGAATCTGGAAAAATTAGGCACTGTGAAGAAAGTTGTAGGTAATGAACAAGTACTTTCCTCCCAATACAAGCTTAAGTGAATGCTACAGAAGAGGAAGGATATCCACGTTATAGACTCTTTCTCCTCAAAGTTACACTGCCTGCACCCAATTCAAGTATGAGAGTATGAGAAATCTGGGAGAAGTATACGTAGGGCCCAAGAATATAGAGCAGGAAGAAAGTAGAGAATGAATTTGTGGTTAAGAGTTTGGAGAAGAAGCACACATACGTGCCCACACACACACACACACACACACACACACACACACAGACACACACACACACCCCTCATAATAATTAGCACTATTATTAAAGTTATAATGAAGGTAATTTGAGATTTGTACTAAATTGCTGTACATGCATTATCTCATTTAATCAAGTTTATTATTTGTTTGACTGGCTAAATAACCACCTGCTACCTAGCTGGCCTATTCCTTTCATGAAGCATTCAGGGCCATTAAAGCAGGAGACCACATATTTATCAGACAAAATAACTGCACTACAAATCAAAGGCAAGCATCAAATAGCCATAAATGCCTGCAGGAAATTATAGTTTTCTGCAGCCACCATAGGCCAAAGCATTCGTTCTAATGTGGAAAGACAGCTTTATAAGGGTGCAGAGGTTCAAAATCTACAAACATGCACCACCACTGAGGAGAATGTATTCCTTCACTTTAACATAAGAAAGTCTACCTTTTTTCACACTCACTTTTTTTGGCATTGAATTATCATTTGTTTATACACTTATGGAATTTAATGGTTGTAGTACAGTGTAACATAATACCAAAATACCTCATGTGTATCAGATTCAATGCTCCGACCATCCAAGTCCTAGAGTCATGTTATCACCAAAATGTCTCCTCTGCAGATATCTTCTACTCCCTTTCCTTCAGTAATCACCATAGTTTTTAGTTTAAGTGTCAGGATTTATCTGGTATTTTTTTCCTAAATTCATTCCTCAAGTATTCCTCACATAAATGAAACCATTCCATAATGGTCTTTTACTTTACTATGGATTTCACTTAGCATAATTACGCTGAATTCCATCATACTGTCCAAAATAGCACAATTTCATCTTTTTTAATGACAGAGTATATATACCACTGCCTTATTCAACCAGCTGTCAATGGGCATTTAAACTGATTCCAGAGATGATTGTTGTGAATAATGTTGCTATGAATATAAAGCCGCAGATACTTTAAAGCAGTATTTCTTTCATTGCAATTAGTTATTTATTTTACATTAAGAGGTTGTAATATGAAGACATTGTTAATTATACTTATTCAAATTTATTTCAGGCATACAATGCTTCAACACTAATCCCACTCCCAGTGTCAACTTCTCTCAAACAAGGTCCCCAGTTGGCATCTTTGACAGACACATTTTTAGTTTGGTTTTTGTAATTTGGTTCTCATATTTACAATGCTGTTGACTCTGTAGTTTAGATATGTACATGTAGCAAACTTCACCACCAACATGCCTGAGACATTGGATCCTTATCTCTTACTCCCTGCACTTCTCATTTCTATTACCTAGGGACAATGAAAAACTAGGTATTTCCCATTTGATAGCTTAAATTCCTCCTTCTGTTATTGTCCTATCTACCACACATAGGTAAAATCATCTGGCATTTGTCCTTCTTCTAACTCATGTTACTAATATGATATTCTTGAGTTCCATTTAACATGCAGCAATTTGCAACTAAATTAGATTTACTGCATGAATAATGGCATTCTGTTTATTCCCTTCTTTTGTGATTTATTTGGGGATCACTATACTGGTTCAGAAATAGTATCTACCATCATGACTAGAGATGCTGTGACAACAACTGGGATACAATTTCCATTCTCTCTAAAGACCTTCTGACATGCTTTGTTCTAGGCTTACCATTTTGTCTATGTATTCATAAAGTTACAGAGTATTATAAATGTCTTTTCAAGTGAAAAAGATCATATTTCCTAAAAGTAAATATTCAGTTCTGAAATTAGATTTGTTTGTCAATTTATTTATACTTTCTATTAAATTTTTAATCTCTAAGATATCAAACTTCCACTATTTTTGCCCCCAAATATTAAACATTTTAATCTTGTTTTACTTAACTCTTTCATCAATGGGCTAAAACTGACAGGATCAAAGTATAGAAAATCTGGCATACTTTCAATGCAGCTCAAGATAAATTTCAAAGGACCAAAGAGAACCTCTAAGAAAATACAATTACAATGGAGAAGTACATAAACTATCA
>PVKC010018895.1:0-11230 GCA_004027635.1 Crocidura indochinensis
TCTTCTCTTTTATCTTATTTACTCTTTTTTTTTTTTTAAAAAGCATCCTGTCTCATTGCATCTGGGTCAGTTTTTCAACTGTAATCCATGGATCTACCCTCAGTGTCTGCTGATGTAAGCACATGAATATATGTGTTTGCCATACCAATGTCTGTCCAATGTCCTCTATAACATAGTTCTATTTTATGGCTTAGATGTCACATGCAGTGCTCATTACTATACAACTTAGCTTTCTAGACTCAAAAATTCTGATTTTTTCTAAGAATGCCCTATTACACAATCTAATCCATGAAGTCTCTCTTCAGTAGAGTCTACCCTCACCAATCATGACTGGCCTAGAAAATGGAAAACATTTACATCAGACTTGCTGGCTTTATCTTATTTTATTTTATTTTTTAAGCATTCTGCCCCATTCTACCTGGGCCAGTTTTTCTATTGACTAATGGGTTGACCTTTATAGTGTCTGATGATGTATGCACATAAGTGTATAGGTCAGCCATACCAATGTCTGTTTAATGTATGTCTGCAATATATAGAATGCCTATATATTCCTCCCCCCCTTTGCTTACCACCATGCAAACTCTTTTCTAACCCTTCATTCTCTCATCCCCTGTTGGGTTACTGATCCTACCCTAATCAAAAATTGTAATCCACCCTGGGTGTGACCTGGTGATAGTATATTGAAGTATTCCTTACTTGGTATTTTGCTCCCACCCTAGGGTTGTACCTGATTCTTATCAATAAAAGCAAGGTTCTAAGGTAGGTGGGGGCTCATTCTTTGGTCTTCTTCCACTGAGCTGTAATCCATCTTAGGAGCAGAAAGCTTTTGTGGTTTGAATTCCTTGCTTGAACACTGGATTTCCTGCACCCATTCTTGTACCTTTTTACTGTGTGAATCATTTTCTGTGGATCTCTATAACTGCAACTACTCCCCCTGACCTAGTAGGGCAGGGGAATAGGAACTACCTTTCTTGTCTGGGAGCTCTGTGGGAATCAAATCTTAACCTATCTCCTAGAGAATGTGACACTTCAACCTTCTACTGTTATTATCCCACATTTAACTCTTTATACCCCCCAGTTCTTTGCTCCTCATGAAGCAGATCATTCTCCCCATTCCAGCCAGATGCCAACCAGGTACCAAAGTGAAAATATAGACTGTCAGCAAGAGAAGAAACCAATATTCTGTTACTATTGATTTGCTCGCATCAGCCTTGTTTCCTTCTCCTCCCTTCACTGTGGGCCTTTGCTTGCTACCAGATTCATTTCTGAGAAGTCCCCACTCAAGAAAATTTCCTGATATGTGACTGCTGGGAGCCGTTTTTCCGAGTTCACAGGCCAAATCACAGGTCAAAGTAGTGCTCTGGATTTTAGTGACACCAACTGTTTCTAAAAACTTAAAGGGGACACGTATATCTCCTTTAAATATTTCTTTATATGTTCCCTTAACAGGTATAACCCTTATTGAATATCTTCTTATATAGAGATAATGTCCCCATTATTTTCTAATTATTTATTTAAAGAAAATTTATCACATTGTTGACAAAACTGATCATAATACATTTATTTCAGGATGACAGAAAGCAATGTTAAATAGAAAGAGAACAGAGAATTAAAAAATGGAAGAAGGGCAGAGAGTTCATTAGCAGTTATATTTGTGAAACCTATTGTATCACCTATAAAGTCATTAATACAATAGCTGAAAGTTTAGTATGCTCCTATTTTTTTCTCCAGAGATGGGAAATAAATTAAAAAATGTGTGTGTGCATGTATGTGTGGCAATTGTTGTTTGCATGGGAACAGCAAAATATGGAAAATAACATATAATAATATATAATAAATAAATAATTAATGGAAATAAACACCTTTGGCATAAAAAACAGGGAGATCTTACCCCTGTAGCACTTGGGCATAAGATCAACTCAAGGGTCCAGGCATACTAGGTTGTTCAACCCCCCCTAGTCATTCTCAGTGGTCAACTCTTCAGTTTCATAGTTGTTGCTAACAGGTTTCTGTAGTTATAGATCCTAGTTTCTGTATAGGTCCTGTGCTGAAGACATGGTAGTGTGTTGTGTCTTCTGATTCCATCTCTTTATCAGTTAACATCATAGAGTATCCTGACCTAAAAGCAGACTATTGCTGTTGCCTGGTTGTCAGGGTGAATAATAACTCCCTGTGACACTGTCCCTTTTTGAATTGGCACATCAAAATGGGAAAAGTTAATAATTGCAAGCAAATTCTTATCTAATAGAGATAGGAACACAAAACTTTTTATACTGCAGTGGGACGTTACACCTAGACACTTGGCATAATGACTTGGCTTAGACTCCAGTTAATTCAGTACTGACTATTCACCACCTGAACTGAGGATACCTCCTAAGGAAACAAACAAGGTTTCCCAGACCAGCACCAGGAACATAAATTCTATGAATGAAGGCCCTAATCTAACATGGCACTGACTTGCTTCCACATTGTTTTTGCTATTGTTGTTTTTTGTTTGGTGTTGTGTGTGTTTGTGATCTGTTTAATAAGGAATTCAGATAGAAAAATCTCTCTGTTTACAGTTTATGTTAGAACAAGGTTTCAGGAATTGTTGTACTTGTAATCGACCCCCATATACACCAATAAAACCTGTGGCATTGTTTCTTTTTTGAATAGGCACACTAAGTTGGGAAAATATTATATATGTAAACAAGTTCCTATCTAATAGATAGGAACATACAAATTTTATAATACAGCGGGGTCTTACACTCTGAATTTTGTCATAATGATTTGGCTTAGGCTTCAGAAGAATGTACATTGTTCATTCACCCCTAAATCAGGCATGCCATCTACGGAAACAATCATGGTTGTCTATACCAGTGGTTGACAAGCTGCTGCTCGGGAGCCACATGCAGCTCTTTACACTTTTTAATACTGCTCTTTTGTGTGCTGGGTGGCTGCTGCAGAAATCAGGACTCTGTTCTTATCCTCTGTCAGTGTGTGCCCTGTGTGCAGACCTGGCAGCTGGCTCCACAGCTCCAGTTGGTTAATGTGATATGGGGGGTGGGGCGGGGGGAAATGAGTTTCTTTGTGGTGCCACGACTTTGAGTTAGCATCCTCTCTCTGTCTGCTGCCCTCAGAAGAAGGTGTTCACTATCCAGAATTAACAAATGATCAGTGGTTTAAAAAAACTCTATTTCGTGATGGATGTTACTTCACATCTAAATTACTTAATCATAAACTACAGGGGAAAGGAAACACAATTTTTTCTATGTTAGAAGAAGTTATTTCGTTTGAAAACAATTTATGTTTTTGCTCAAGATTTTGACAGAGAAACTTTGATTCACTTTCCAAGCCTACCGAGACATCACCAAGAAAATAAATCTGATATCGACATTACCTATTTTAAAACAGCACTTTTAAGTATGAGGGAAGCTTTTCTGAAGAGGTTTCAGGATTTCAGAAACACCAAAGTGACGTTGGCCTTTGTTAAAAAACAAAACAAAACAAAACAAAAAAACTCTGAATGTCACTGGAACGGAATTAAATTTTTCTCCCTTTAATATCGACATTGGCAACTTTGAAATGCAATTGCTGGATTTAAAAATCAAAAAACTGAGGAGCTCAAAATTTGAACGTCTTTTGTGCTAATTTAGAAAGATTGGAGAAATACAATTGTGAATGGTCTGCTTTGAAAGACCTGGAGAAGGAAGATATGTTGATTTTTAACACCTGGAATAGTATTCCTGACTCATATAATCAACTAAAAAAGCAAGTGTTTGCTATTCTTCCTTGCTCGGGTCTACATGTTTATGCAGACAATCATTTTCAAGCATGAATCTTATCAAGAGTAAATTGAAATCACTTCATCCATGAGAACCTGGAATAGTGCCTGAAATTAAAAACAAGATACAAATTTGACTTACTCAAACTACCCAAGGAAATGCAAGCCAATGTTCACATTAGTTTTTGTGACTTTGCCGGTCACTGCCAGGATGTAATTATCTCTACATTGTAAGGCAAATTTTATGGAATTTAAGGGTATCGATAAATAATATCATTCTAAAGTTTTTTGTTTTATTAATTGTGTTATTTGTATCCTCCCAAACTATGTGGATACTTGCATGCAGAATATTCTTAATAAAAACTTACGGAAACTAAAAACAGTGTACCATCCTATGTATATTCGATTTTAAAAATGTGGCTCTCAAAATAAATTTCAATGTGGTTTAGCTCAGTTGAAAAAAAAAGTTGCCCACCACTCTTCTATACCATCACCAGGAAGCAAACCTCTATCAAGAAAAAACCTTGGGGCCAGAGAGATAACACAGCAGTACGGCGTTTGCCTTAGATGGAGGAGGATGGTGGTTTGATTTCCGGCATCCCATAAGGTCCCCCAAGCCTGCCAGGAGCGATTTAAGCATAGAGCCAGGAATAACTAAATTGCTGGGCGTGGACCATCCCCTCCCGCAAAAAAAAAAAAAAAAAAAAAAGACCCTACTGCTGCCTTGGCATTGACTTACTCCAAAGAGGTGTTTTTGGACTCCCTGAGAACTTAACAACAGCAACAACCTTTCAGGTCAGGGTTCTCCACATTGCTCTCTAATGGTGCAATGAAACCAGAAGTCGCTCCAAATCATCCTGACTTCAGTTTAAGATCTGCACAGAAACCAGGATCTCTAACTACAGAAACCTGGCAGCAACAACTGTGATTATGTGAAAAACTGGGACCACAGAGAATGACACAGGGATTGGACAATCTAGTATGCCTGGATCCCAGAGTAGGTCTTATGCCAGAATACTTCAGGGGTAAGGTTTCCCTGTATTTAGGCCAAAGGTTTTTCCTTTCAATTTCTCCCATATTTTACCTATGCAAACAACTGCCGCACACGCACCTTTTTTTTTTTTTTTTACTGTATTGTTGTTGTTGTTTGTGGGCCACACCAGGTGATGCTCAGGGGTTACTCCTGGCTATGCACTCAGAAATCACTCCTGGGGGCCCGGGAGATAGCATGGAGGTAAGGTGTTTGCCTTTCATGCAAAAGGTCATCAGTTGGAATCTCGGTGCCCCATATGGTTCCCCGTGCCTGCCAGGAGCAATTTCTGAGCATGGAGCCAGGAGTAACCCCTGAGCACTGCCGGGTGTGACCCAAAAACCAAAACACAAAAAAAAAATCACTCCTGGTTTGGGGGACCATATGGGACACTTAATGATCTAACTGAGGTCCATCCTGGGTCAGCTGATTTCAATGCAAATGTGCTACCACTGTGCTATTGATTCAGTCCCTTTACTGTAGTATTTATCTCTTATGTTTAAAAAAGAGGTTACTAAACTTTTTGTTATTGTTTTAATGAGTTAATTGGTGATGAATTAATTTTCACAAACATACTTTGCTACTGAACTTTTTCTTCTTTCTTTTCTCTTCAATTTTTTGTTTATCTTTCTTTTTCTATTTTTTAAATAACTCTGCTTTCTGTCATCTTGAAACAAATTTATTATGATTAGTTATGTCAACTATGTGATGCATTTTCTCTAAAAAATTTTAAAGAATAAAAGAAAATAGGCAAAATAAGATAAAATAAAATAGCTTTATCTATACTTTTCGTCTGTGAAACTCATTGGTGTCACACTTAAATTCAGTGATGGCTATGAACGATATTTTTTACTTTTATTTATGTATTTATTTATTTTTGCTTTTTGGGCCACACCCAGTGATGCTCGGGTTAACTCCTGTATATGCGCTCAGAAATTGATCCTGTCTTAGGGGGCCATATGGGACACTGGGGAATTAAACTGGGGTTCACCCTGGGTCAGCCACATGGAAGGCAAACACCCTACCGATTGCTCTAATGCTTTGGCCCCAGATATTTGTTTCAACTCCCCAAAGTAACAGCCAAATTGAGCCAAATAGAAAGAATATAAAATAATTATCTGCTGATACTGGTAAATAACCATGATCTTTGTTATTAGATTGCAATAATATGGACAAAATAGGAAAGACCCTGATTTAAAAAAAATGTTGTTAATTGTTGTTAAATGTTGTTAATTATCAAAAATATGGGTCCCACTCATGAGTATTAATGTTTTTTTAAATCAATGCTTACCATTTGGGAGAGTGCTTTTTATTGTCAGAAATAAAAAATGTGTATTGTAACAAATAGAACACATTCTATAAGACTCATGTCTATATTTCTATGTAACAAATTCTATTGAGGTATAGAGTCTTACCCATTGATATACAAATATTTGTAAATATTATATATATATTTCTGTGTAAATCATCCTGTATTTACATGTTTGGCCTTGTATCACTTCTTTGTTTCCCCAAATTTTATTAATTCTGTGTTTTAAGAAGATTAATGAATGGCTTTCAGAACAGGACTGATATAGCACAATGATAGGCTAGCCTCAGTTCAATCCTCAGCATCTCATATAGTCTCCAAACAGCAACAGAAATGAACAGTAATGCAGATCCAGGAATAATTCTTGAGTACCTCCAGATGCAGCCCAGAAAACAACAACAAAAAAGAAAGCAAATAAAAATAGAGATGATATATCTAATAAGTATACTACATAGTACTTCAAATATGTGCCATTTGCTTAGATTTTAATTTTAATTCCTACTGTCATTACAATAAAAGCAATAGTTGCCAAGGCATCACTATGCATCATGCCATAGTAATATAAAAGATCGTTTATTACTTAAGCAGGGGTCTCAAACTCAATTTAACTGCGGGCTGCAGGAGGCAAAGTCGGGGTGATCCTTGAGTGCAAAGTCAGTAGTAAGCCTTGAACATTGGGGGTGTGACCCAAATTAAAACAAAGCAAAACAAAAAAGATTCCTCTAGGGCAGGACCACAAAATGTTGTACGAATAGCCACAAATGGCCCGCGGACCTCGAGTTTGAGACCCCTGATTTAGGATCACACCCAGTGTTGTTCAGAGCTTAACCCTCATTATGCTTAGGTATTCCTGGTGGTGCCCAGCAAACCATATTAGGTGCCAGGGATCCAACCCAGACCCATTATATGGAAGGCAAGTCCTATATCTGCTATGCTATATGTTCATCTAAAATACAATATTTAATATTTTTGAGTACTATTTTTAGACAATCATCCCAAAATACCTTAACATTTATGATCCACACAAGCATTACATTTTTTTCAATTTTAAAAATAAAAGAAGGTTTTCTTCAGAATCTTTTAAATCTATAATTATCTGTCTTATTCCATGTCATTTAACAATACCTATATTGTTTCCAATGCCACTTATGTAAAATAATATAGAATTCTGTAATATTTTGTTGGGAAAGATATTAATAAAAATTATAAAAATATGTTAATTGCATTAACTTTGGTCTTTGCCAAATTCCTCTCCTCTTGGGGAGTTCCTTCTCCTTTTTCTTTTCTTTTTTTTTTTTGTGCCACACCCCTTTGATGCTCAGGGGTTACTCCTGGCTAAGCACTCAGAAATTGCCCTGGCTTGGGGAACCTATGATATGCCAGGGAATTGAACCATTTTTTTTTAATTTTTAAATAAATTTTTCTACTTCTAAAAGACATACATTCTCTTGCACTAAATGGGCATGACTCTGAAGGGAAAGATGTAATCAATATTCTCCATCTCAATATGCTTAAATATTAGACTATTACTTTCTGACTTTAGATTGCTTACCTGTTCTTAGAAAAATACACTACTGTATGTTTATTTTCTATTCCTTTGCAATGTAAGTAAATCTTTGCAGTCACCTGTCAGTTTTACAACTCTCAAATATTTCTCTCAAGGGTCTAGAGCTCATCCATTTAAAATGTCAACATTAGGAAAAATAATACAGCTTTCTCACTCCTTCTAGGCAATAGAAGAGCCTAACATCAGTAAATGACAATTAGCAAACATGCATAATTTAATCACCTTCACCAATCTCCCCACTAATAACTTTATTTGTACTTTACATTTGGAGATGTAAGAATAACTAAAACTCTTCTTACTTTTGTTCAATTGAGTTGAGTTCAATCACTCTCATATTTCAATTATCTTGGAGCCCAATTGGTAAGTCTTGAATAAAATCTGTTTTTAAATGTGTTTAATAGAATTTACCCACTCTATAGGCACTAATAGCCAACTCTTTTTAAAATCCAAGTGTGATAGTAGGTAACTCATTATTTTTCATTAAGGAATGGTAAAGCTTAAAGTAGAAACATTTCTCACAGAGCCAACTCTTTGTTTTTTCCATATTAAATTTCTTTATCTTAGATGCTGGTTTACAGAGTAGTTATTTCTGGCATTCACTGTTCTAATACCAATTCCACAACCCAATGTTAACATCCCCTCCCCCTTGATCATCAGTCTCCTCAAAACCAGCCCCTTAATAAGTACAAATTATTCACTAAATATTTGTTGGTATAATTAAGTGGTAATAGAATGACAGAAAAATTCATTAAAAGAAAATTTGTGAACATTGTTATATCTCACAATGGTGTATTATGTCATATTCCGAAGCTCTACTAAACTCTAGATAGTTGAGTATTCAGTTTATTGAAGCTACCTCCTTTTATAAATATATGGTCCTTTTTTTATATGATTTCCTCCCTCAGCAGATTCGCTAGTTATTAATCTTCTGTTTAATCTACAACCATACAAGAAGTGAGAGACAAAAAGATACACACACATAGAAAGAGAGGGAGAGAAAAAGAGATAGAAAAGAGAGACTGGTGTCATGGAAAATTCATGGGGTTTAGGGACAAGAGCTATAGTGCAACAGTAGGGAATTTGCCTTGCACACAGCTGACCCATGACTGACCTAACTTTGATTCCTGGCATCCCATTTTTTTTTCCCAAAGAAAGTCCTCAGCATTGGAGGAATTTAGTACAAAACTAAATTAAGTACGACTCATTTTTACCCCTTTTGAAAAACAGAGCCTTGGGGCTGGAGTGGTGGTGCAAGAGGTAAAGCATCTTCTTTGCTCACGCTAGCCTAGGACAGACCACACATTCGATTCCCATATGGTCTGCCAAGCCAGGAGTGATTTCTAAGCACATAGCCAAGAGTAACCACTGAGCGTCACCAAGTATGGCCAAAGGAAAAAAAAAAAAAAAAAAAAAAAAAAAAAAAAAAAAAAAAAGAAAAGAAAAGAAAAGCAGGACTTTTGCGTTACTTTTCAAGTGATAAGAATATAACAAAAATGTGAGCATTCTAGAGTGGTCTGACTAATTTAGGGCCTTTTCATTATTTATTAGAAATTAATGAAGCTAGGAGACATTTGCGTAGACAGTGCCTGGTATAGTTTTGTTTCATATGAGCCTATAGTGTAGGGCAGAATCATATGACCTGGGAAATTGTTCACTTTTTATTCTCAGAAAGAACCTAGTTACTTTCAAGAATGTTTAAAATATGGAAAGGAGAGAAAGAACTAATATTGGAGCTGCTCATAGCAGCTGACAAAGAGAAACTTAGGTTTCCACTTTCACTACAACTCTAAAGTCTCCTAACCTGTTACTACATTATGCAGCCTTAATCTCTGTGCTAGGATTCATGATTTGAATAACTTAAATAAAAAACTATAGGTAGGTCTAACATGCCTTTATTCTTGTAACTAAAACATTTTCAGGTTGGAGGCTGACATAATGTAGAGCGAACTAAGCTAGTAAGAATCAGAGAGTGCCCTTATCTTGCCTCCAGAATATAAGTAAATATGTGGTTACAAAACAGGCCATATAAGATTTGCTAAACTTTCCTGGCTATAAATTTAATTCTGGCTGCTGAATCATTCCTGATGAAAGGTAGGCCTAACCAAGAAGAGCATAAAAGTAGTCACATTTCTTTCATTCTGAAATTCACTATTTTCCCCCTAGAAATTACTATAAAAACATTTTGTTTCCTTATCAGTAATTTCCACAAAATTAATAGGTTAAATAAATTTATGTTTAGATTTAAAAAAAAGAAGAAAAATTTCTAAGAACTCAAGCTAGGAGACAATTAATATAGTCTCTTATATCTATAGTCTTAATTATCTCAATGTTCCGCCTGTTCAACTTTTCTCCTATTTATCTAACCCTTTAATTCTACCTTTTTTCTATATTTGTTACTTTAAGGTTATATTTTTATATGACTTTGCTCACTTTCTTTTAAAAAGCACAGATTCTGATTTTTTAGGTCTCTGAAGGGTTCTGAAATTTAGTAATAAATATTCTACTGATGTGAGCTTCTGACCCAGAGAAACTTTGCAAAACAACTTGTCATCTTCAAATCACTCTTAATCTCTCCTATCACTTTACCTTTCTAACCATTTTACATTTCAGTGAAAATTAGAGAGAGGCCCTAAAAGCTTATTCTTCAAAACTATACCAATTTCATTTACCCTGACACAATCTACAGGCTCCTTTTTAACTATGGAAGTTTTTATTACTATTTTTTGGAAGACCAACTATTATTGACTCAGCCAGTTACTGTTAAAAAACTCAAGATCTATCTCATAATTTCCCTCCATCATATACAATAATAATAAAGAAAAATAATAATTATTTTCAACATATGTATAAAACCTTTCTGAAATGCATATAAAAGTATGATTTATTTTATTCTATTTCAAAAGAAACTGCTTACTTTTTTCTTTTTTATTAATTTTATTTTATTTATTTTATTAATTTATTATTTTTATTTACACATTTATTACAAATATGATTGTAGATGGGTTTCAGTTATGTAAAGAACACAACCTTCACCAGTGCAACATTCCGATCACCAGTGTCCCGAATCTCACTCCTCCCCACTCCACCCCCACCTATACTCTAGACAGGCTTTCTACTTCCCTAATTCATTTACTTTGTTATGATAGTTCTCAATGTATATTTTTCTAACAGCATTCATCACCTGTGGTGAGCTTCACGTCTTGAGCTGGACCTTCCAGCCCTCATCTCTTTTATCACTGATAATTATTGTAAAAATGTCTTTTTTTTAAAACCCATTGATGAGTGAGACTATTCTGGGTCTATCTCTCTCCCTCTGTTTTATCTCACTCAGCATAATAGATTCCATGCACATATCCATGTAGAGGAAAATTTTATGACTTCATCTCTCCTGGCGGCTGTATAATATTCCATTGTGTATATGTACCACAGTTTCTTTAGCCATTCATCTGTTGAAGGACATCTTGGTTGTTTCCAGAGTCTGGCTATTGTAGATAGCACTGTAATGAATACAGGTGTGAGGAAGGAATTTTTGTATTATATTTTTGTGTTCCTAGAGTATAT